>SZWC01001543.1:57956-74961 GCA_023375785.1 Penium margaritaceum
AAAAAAAACGGCCTTCGACGCCATGGGAAAAAAAAAAGGCATTAATAGACATATAAGGGTCCTGTTCCGTTACGAGTCCTGATCACTTTCTTTCTCTAATGAATTCCATTCTGTCCAAATATTGCAATGTTTTCGCATGAGAGAAATCGGGAGGAAAAATGGACAGGCAAAATATCAATCGCAAATTTGGGTCGCTGATGTGGCGTCGCCGGAGGGGGGGTGCCATTTTTGCGTGCTAGTTAGCGGGGTGCCATTTTTGCAGGGCGCCATTTTTGCGTGCTGTCCTAAGAGGGGTCCATGTTTGCGTGCTCGCTTTGTGGGGGCGCCATCTTTGCGTGCTCGCTTTGGGGGGGCGCCAATTTTGCGTGCTCACGTTGGGTGGGCGCCAATTTTGCGTGCTACTTTCAAAGGGGCGCCATTTTTGCATTTTTCTCATTTTTCGGGCGGCTGTCGACATCGATTGCCGTCACTCTGCGTCGCGCCGACGGAAGCGGCCGCGCACCAGCGCTTAAGGGACCGTGTCGATGCATTGAGGGGCCAACATCTCTCTAAAAAACACTGAAATGTCCCACTTTCACCTGACGTCTTTGTATCGCTGTCCTCAAGTAGATTGGCTCCGCCTGCACTGATTCGCAACGACGCCCTTGATATTGCCGATTTTCACATCGTACGACTCGGTCTTGCTTCTTGATATTGAAAAATCGCTACATCACGGTGAACCGTGTTTTCACCATCTCGCTTCGTGATGAAGTTTCTAGAAAGCTTATTTCCACATGAAATTGGGTGCCCGAGTGTAAATCTTAGGATGTTTGACGGCTGCCCTTAACTAATGCCATTTCGTTGCATCCGTCAATTTTTTTTTTAAATCATGCCTCTGTTTTGCGAAGTGACCAAGCAACGCACCTGAAAGTCCGAACGGGGGAATCTCGCCTACTATCGCGATGGCGAGCGATGTAGGACATTTCTCCCGAATTTACTACCATGGTTCTAATCTTGCGCGTAGATAGATTATGGAAGGTACCAATTCATACTTTCTCAGTGTATATAGAAACATCGCATTATAGTAGTGAACCACGAGTTCATCTCGAGACTAGCATCACGGGAGCATCTCAATGCGTCAACACAAACCTTTAACAGCTAGGAACTTAGCAGCGCGTTGAACTTTCTCCAGAATTATAGATGCGCAAAAATACGAGACCCCTGCCGATGTCCTCATCAATGCTGGAAATTAGTTTTTGTGTAGGTTTCTAAGTTAACGTCCTAATTCGAGGCATTTCCTCTTATTCTCTTATGCATGTACGAAGTTACCGAAACGTTGGGAGCGGCAACACGTAGGCTAAACTAGGGGTATAATCATTAGAAATCACTGGTAAGAATTGATTCTTTGACTGATTGTGCAAACTAGAATTGACGCACTCGTTGGCATACATGAGTTCTTGCCAACCCCTTCATTGCGCCGCGTCCCGCCAGTCAACTCAAGAATCAAAATCACGATCAAACTGTTGAATCACCCCCTCAGAGTGCAAACATCTGAAGTCTTCTGTGCGGCAAGGTCTGCTGGGTGCTTCCTCTGGTCTCCTCGTGTGTCTCTGAAGCAGTGGCGCTATTAAGTTTGTCAGGCCGGTGCGTCGCACGCTCGGACGAGCAGGTCATTGTTCACACACACGGGCCACACGTGGGAATGCATGAGCAAACGTGAGTGGAATTTCCCACGCATATGTGGCATTCCACGTACCCCCTACCATCGGGAAATGCACGTGAAAGTGTTTTCAAGGGTCTCCAGATGCGCTTCACATATGTGTTTTTACTATGAACTTTGGGCTGTCCGAGCCAAGTCGACGTAAGTGTGACTCTCCGACTAACAACGTCAACATACAACCATCGGAACCGTCGGTTTGTGGACTTAATCGGACCGCCGATCAAATGACTTTGATGGAAGTGGTGGTTAGATAAATGGATCCAACATGACCTAACCCATCATTCAACCGAGCGCCCATTGGTTGCCCACTACTGAATTGTGTCTGCTCCCCGCACAGCATGCATCTTCCTTGTACAAAGGCCACACGACCCTGTCATGCCACCATCACCCAACCCACCCCGTTGCTTTCACTCGCTCAAAACCCTAGCCTGTGATGGCTTCCTTGTCCATTGGCCATCCCCGCACTTCATCGTTCAACGCCCCGTGCTTGCTCCTACCCATTATGGCGAGTGTACCACTGCCCGGCCCAAATGATGACGCCCTATCACAGGCTGGATCCCAAAGCACGCTTTCCACCGCCTCTCAGCCACCAGTGCGGCACAAACGCTGCACCTACCTGGCTGCACTCAACATGCCCAACTAGTGGCATCTCCTCGTCAGGTACAAGGCCGCCGTTTGAATGCTAGGAAGTAGCCATACACCGAATCCGGCCATTGCTGGAGTGAATTCTGTCATATGGAACTCCTCCTGCAGTGTGTCCTCGACATACCCAAGGAAACACGTTGTAAGAACTACAGGCCTACCAGAGCGTTCGACTCGGTGTTGAAGTGTTTTCGCACGCTCTTGAATGAGGACCGCACATAGCAGAAAACCCCATCCATGAACTACACATAGACAAAGCGCTCCACCCGGCTGAGCACCTTGAAGACCGGGTACAAGTCCTTGTGCCAGCTTGCCATGGTGAGCGGTATCGGGTTGCGGAGGGGCACGCCCATGTTGGATCAAGAACTGTTATGGGAGCCGCCGGTCGAGGCGGTGATTACGTCATCATGGTGATGTAAGATGCATTTGTTAATGCTTGCATTGTGTTTTACATGAAAAACCGTGTGAAATCGACTGAAGGACCGGGTCATTTGGTGTAGGGACGAGAAAGATTCGGTCATGCAAAGATGGGAGGTGCACCTCCAGAAAACAGGAGTTGTACCAGTTCGAGCTTGAGCACGGCAAAGCGGCTTTCTCGCCCACTACAGCCGAAGCGCCACTGGATGGACGCTTAGCCAATGAGGCAAGGTTTATTGCGGTCCATGGGCACTTCGGGATGGCGGCTGGAGCTGTATTCGCAAGGAAGGACGCTTCGGATGGCCATGACCCTCGTCGGCGGTGTTGCCAACGGCAGTCACGCGTGAAGTACTCAAACGTCCATAACTTAGCTGTTTCTGCATGGATTAAGGTGTTCTTTGGTGTGTTAGACAGCTTGTGACCTGTACAACATAATGTATGTGTTATTTGAATGATTGCACCTCAGCAGACGGCTTCAGAGCGCCGAGGGGCTCTTGGCTGGCTCATAGGGGCTGGTACATAAGGACGCCTAGGAGTTGTTCTATGCATGTCAATCTTACCCTAAGACTCTGTACATTGCCTTGTACTGATCTATGAAGTCTAAAAGATTCATTCCTTGTCCAAATCTTCTTGTGTTTCAAGTACTACCTCACGCACGTTCATTTGATCCTACAATTCTTAAGCTGCGCACCTTGGTACAAATGCCGCCAAGAGAGTCGCATGGTGGGAACCTAAAAAAGTAGCAGAGGTCTTGCTGCTAGGAGAGGGCCGTACGGCATCTCAGGGATTGGCCAAACTCACCAGACAGTCGAGGGTGGGAGGTTCATCCCAAGGGCTCGGCGTGCGACCGTCACACCGGGCACCCCTCGATTCACATTTGGTATTAGAGCCACGTGGACCTTTGCTCGGCTTTGTGAGGACCAAAGAGAGGCAGCAGATCTGCCACAACTGCGCTGGCCCAGAATGTTTTCGTCACAACCGGAAGCATGACAGCTGTTGTACATGACCAGGACTACCTCATGGAGGAGATCCGGCATGCTCTCGATGAGGTGCGGCAAGAGAACCAGCAGCTGCGTGCGGAGGTTGAGGCGAGGTACGTTGACCAAGGGAGCAGTGCATTGGGGGTGTTGCATTGGCATCCGCACCTGCCTTTTGGCCGCCCAAGCCGAAGGAGCCAATTCTACATCAGTAAGGGCAGTGCGCGTGAGTGGCTCTTCACGGTGAGCTCATACTTCACGGCATTGGGCGTTCGCGTGGGAGAAGATGCCATGAGACTGGAGTATGCACCTACGCTACTCCAGGGAATGGCGCTGGAGTGGGTGGTCGGCATTGTGCCGGTGGAACGCTGCTGGGTTGCCGGATGGGCTAGGGATCGGGCAACGACTTCAGCCATTGCTGAATCTACCTCTTAGGCGTGAAGTGCAGCTTGGTGCGCGGGTGATGGCGGAGAAACCAGAGACGTGGGAGCATTTTGAGACGTTGCTCCAAGTGCGTTTCAACTTCCTCAACATCAGTCGGGTTGCCCGTGACAAGATGAAGCACGTCAAGCAAGGCGGATCGGTCCAGGACTACACTACACGTTTCATAGCTTTGGTGGCGCAGATTGAAAACGTTTAGGACGCAGAGGCGTACGACCGCTACCATGACGGCCTGAAGCCACACTTCCAACGTGAACTCGCGCTCCTCGGGTTGTGGATCTTTGCGGAGTTGGTCTTGGCGGCCGAATGCATCGACGCGCTAAGCTACAATGCGCGTCGGACCAGCTATGCAACACAATTACGGGTGGAGTAGCCAAGTCAGGCTGTGCCCATGGAGGTGGATGCAATCCAAGCTGGGCAACCGGGCGCAGGTGGTCAGCAAGTACCGAGAGGCAAGTGCTTGGCTTGTGGTGAGGAGGGTTATTACAAGTGGGACTGCTCCAAGCATAAGGCATAACATGGAAACAGGCAGCACGAATGAGGAGGGGATGACCTACAGTTGCAAGTCTTTCGTCCGCAAGGGACAGCACCAGCCCCGAAAGGCTTTTGCCAATTGAGGAGCTGCCTTAAGTGTTGCTGCGGAATGAAGGTGAGACCTGGCAGTTTCAAGGGATCATCCTGGAGCTAGTTCCTGAGATTCCGGAGGGGATTTGTAAGGGTCGGAGGAATCTACGCGGGCTGCTGGATGGCGGCGCGAGCCATAACTTCTTCAACGACAGGTTGGCGACAAGGTTGGAGCTCGCACGGCAATTGGGAACGTCAACCAAGGCTCGGCAGGTGTCCGGAGTGATGGAGTGCGACAGGCCTCTTGTTAAGCACAATGCCCATATGGTTGAGTTGGTGTGCGACATGGAGTTCCACAATTTCCCTACGGATGATTACCATTACTTAATCAATCGAGATTGGTTGCACGCCTGGAATCCGAAGGTGGATTGGAGGTGCAACCGGGTGGTCGTGAAGGACTTTGCCATTGTGTTAGGGTGAGGAGAATGAGTCGGATGTGGCGAAAGCGGGGTAGTAACTACGCGTTCTCAAATTGCAATAGTTGAAGCGGTACGAGCGCAAGGGTGGCCAGGTATACTTGGCATGGGTGTGTCCACAAAAAGCAGCAGAGCAACAGATTACATCGGTTATAGAAGTGGATGGACAGCAGGTAGAAGGCGTGGGAGCTCTAGAGTTGCCTCCCGGTGTTGGGGAGGTATTGAAGGAGTTCGGGGACGTTTTTCCAGAGGATTTTCAAGAGGGGCTGCCACCGCGGCGCGACATCGACCACTAGATCAAGGTGGTGCCAGGTTTGTCACCAACGGTGTGGTCATACAACCGCATGAGTGATGCGGAGCTTGCGGAGCTCAAGAAGCAGTTGGGGGAGTTGGTGGACCAGGGCTTCATTCGACCGTCGGTGTCTCCATACGCGTCGCTGGTCCTATTTGTCAAGAAGAAGTCAGGAGAGCTGCGGATGTGCGTGGATTACCGAGCGCTCAACACCATCACGGTAAAGAACCACTACCCGCTGCCACGAGCCAAGGAGTTATTTGACCAACTACAAGGTGCATGCGTCTTTAGCAAACTGGACTTGAGGTCGAGGTACCGCCAAATCCGCATTGCAGAGGAGGATGTAGAAAGACCGTATTTTGGACATGCTATGGACATTTTGAGTATCTCATGGTGCCTTTTGGGCTAAGGAATGCTCCTCCTACGTTCATGGCACTAATGAACCAGGTGTTCCACCCCTACTTTGAACAGTTCGTGGTCGTCTTCCTCGACGACATCTTTGTCTACTCACGGACGATGGAGAAGCACCAAGAGCACTTGCGGACAGTAATGGAAGTGTTTAGAAAGGAGCGGCTGTTTGCCAAACTCAGCAAGTGTGATTTTTTCAAACAGGAGGTGGAGTTCCTCGGGCACATTGTTAGTGGGAGGGGGATCCACATGGACCCAAAAAAGGTGGAAGCAGTGAAGGAGTAGCCAGAGCTGGCGTGCGTGCGTGACATCCAGGCTCTCCTGGGTTTTACAAACTACTACTGGAGGTTGATCCGGGGATTGCGGCGATGGGAGCACCCTTGACACACTTGCTCAAGAAGGGGTGCCAATGGGAGTGGGGTGCGAAGGAGGGAAAAGCCTTCGGTGCAATGAAAGCTGCCATGTTTCAAGCCCCGATGTTGGTGCATCCGGACATGAGCAAGGAGTACGTGTTGGCGACGGATGCAGGCGACTATGCGATCGGCGGGGTGCTGATACAGGACCAATGGAAGGGTTTGCAGCCCATTGCGTACTAGTCCCAGAAGCTGAAAGGGGCTGAGCTGAACTACCCGATCCATGAGAAGGAGATGCTCACGGTGGTCCAGGCCTTTAAGCAGTGGAGGTGCTATCTTGAGGTGCGGCGGGGTGTGGTGCATATGGACCACTATGTGTTCAAGTACCACAAGTCACAGCCAAACGTGAGTCTTCGTCAAGCACAGTGGATGGAGCCGTTGGAGGGCAGCTTCAACTACAAGATGTAGTACAAACCAGGGACGATCAACCTAGCGGATCCGCTTTTGCGTCACCCGGACTTCGGCGTGCATGCGATCACGCTGCTGGCATTATCCCCAATCATCCGCAGCCTGTTTGCGCATGGGTATGTGGAGGACGAGGACTTTGCCAAGAGTACGGCGAAGGGGTACAAGTGGGATGGCTAGTATTGGCGGCGTGAGAAGGGAAAAAAGATTGTGGTGGCGTGGAGTGTATCATTGCGACAGGCGTTGTTGGAGGAGGCACACGACTCACACTATAGTGGTCATTTTGGCCACGACAGGACCTTCAAGACACTTGCGTGCAAATATTGGTGGACAACGATGGGAGCAAATTGAAAGGAGTATGTGAGCAGCTGTGACATGTGCCAAAGGATCAAGTCACGGAGGGCACGGGCGCCAGGAGAGCTGCAGTCGCTACCGATGCCGGAGCGCCCATGGACGGACATTTCGCTGGACTTTGTTGGGGGTCTTCCACGTGGCACAACATGCAACACCGTGGTGCTGGTGGTGGTGGACCAGTTCAGTAAGATGGCACACTTTATTCCATGTGCAGTGAAGGTCGTGGTAGCAGAGACATCTCAACTCCTCTTACAACACGTCATCAAGCTTCATGGGGTGTCAAAGTGCACGATCTCGGACCGCGTCCCACGCTTCACCTCCCAGTTTTGGGAGGAACTCTTCAAGAAGCTGGGCACCCGTGTGGCTCTTTCATTAGCCTACCATCCCCAAACGGATGGCCAAACTGAGCGCACCGATCAGACCATGGAGCAAATGCAGCTGGGGATCTTGGAGCCGGATGGTGAGGGATGGGAATGCAAGCTCCCGGTGGCTAAGTTTGCCTACAACTCAGTACATCATGCCGCTACGGGGCGGTCTCCCTTTGAGATAGTGTATGGGGTGCAGACTGCATGTCCCTCAGTCTTGGCAATGGGATTGGACCTACCCTTTGTGCACCAGTTTACAAGTGACTTCAAAGAGGTCTGGCGTGGCGTACGTGATGCACTTCACAAGGAACAGCAACAGATGAAGCGGCAAGCAGACAAGCACCAGATATCCAAGGAATTTGGTGGGACAAAAGGTGCTACTGAGTTCGCGAAACCTGTAGTTGGTGGGGGTGGGCAGCAACAAGCTCAAGCCTCGGTGGGTGGGCCCTTTTCTGGTCAAGGAGAAGCGGTCCACGATGAGCTACGAGTTGGAGCTGCCAGACCACTATGAGATTCATCCCATGTTCCACGTTTTTCTTTTCAAGGCCTACAAGGAGTCGGATGCGCAGTTCGTGGTGTGGGGACAAGCTCCTTGTCCACCGGTCTTGGTAGAGGGTAAAGAGGAGTACGTGGTGGAGAAGATTCTAGGGCACCTTCGGTGCAGGAACGGGTGGTAGTACCTGGTGCAATGGGCTGGCTATGAGCCTAAACACAGCTGCTCGACCCCCGAAGCCAATTTCCACAGGGGCGGTGCTGTCAACACGGTCCTCCGAGCGTACCAGGAGCGCACCGGGACGGTGCGTCCTCGAAGGGGGTTGATGTTATGAGAGCCGCCGGTCGAGCGGTGATTACATCATTTTGCTGATATTAGATGCATATTCAAATGCTCCTATTGTATTCTTCATGAAAAAAGCGTGTGAAATCGAGCCAAGAACTGGGTCATTCAGTGCAGGGACGAGAAAGATATGGCCGTGCACAGGTGGGAGGCGCACCTCCAGCAACAGGAGGCATACCGGTTCGACCTTGAGCACGGCGGAGCGGCTTTCTCGCCCATTGCAGCCAAAGCGCTCCTGGATGGATGCTTAGCCAATGAGGCAAGGTTCATTGGGGTCCATGGGTACTGTCGGATGGTGGTTGGAGCTGTACTCGCAAGGAAAGGCACTTCGGGGGGCCGTGACCCCCACTGGCGGTGATGCCAGCGGCAGTCACACGTGGGGCACTCAAATAGCCATGACGTAGCCGTTTCTCTACGGATTGAGGTGTTCTTTGGTGCATTGGAAAGCTCATGACATGTACAGCATGATGTATGGCTATCGTTTGGCTCATAGGGGCTGGTGCATAATGAAGCCTAGGGGTTGTTCTAGGCATGCCAATCTTACCCAGAGACTCTATACATTACCTTGTGTTGATCTATCGAGTCTAAATGATTCATTCCTTACCCAACTCTCTTTGTGTTCCAAGTATTACCTCACACACGTCCATTAAATCTTACAAGTCTTCCACAGCGCATCTTGGTGTAAACGCCGCCGGGAGAGTCGCACGGCGGGAACCTTGGTCACTAGCAGCGGTCTTGCTGCTAGGAGAGGGTTGTGCGGCATCTTAGGGGTTGGGAAAACACACCAGGGGGTTGAGGGCGGGAGGTTTATCCCAAGGGCTCGGCGTGTGATCGTCACTTCGGGCACCCCTCGGTTCACAAGAAGTCTTGAATGACTTAAAGGAGGTGGCACATGATGAGCTTGTTTGGAGGGCTGATGTTCGGTTTGTGTGGCTTCAGGAGTGCTACAAGGTGTGGTGAAGCAACTAGTGAAGTGTTTCAAGTGGGATTGGATGCAAACCGACATGGCAACATTCTGTAGATTGTGTGACACCTGTCAGCAGAAGAATTCTTGTCCCAAGAGGCCAATAGGACTACTCCAACCACTCCTCATTCCGATGGATCTGTGGATCTACATAAGTATGGACTTCGCGACAGGGCTACCTGTCACTCTGGGGGGCTAACAGGCCATCCTCGTGGTGGTGAACTGATTTTTCAAATGTTGCACTTCATGCCAACAACAACCACTGTCGCTACAGAAGGAGCAGCGTGACCCTTTCTCAACCAGATCATACGGCTACATGGCATGCCACGTGCCATTATCAATGACAGTGATGGACAATTCACTAGCTGTTTTTGGCATGTACTGATAACGCCTTGTGGTTTTTGGATCCAACATTAGATTGCGTTCCATCCTCAAACCAATGTCAACCCGAGCGGACCAATGAGAAGCGAAAAAAAGCCCCCCCCCAAGATTTATGTGAGTTGCACAAAACTCATTGTGTAGCGAAACTATTGACTGCTAAAGTCACATACAACTCTGTTTGAGGTGGTTTACAGCAAAGTTCCCACCACACCAGACGGAAAACAAAGCTAGAGCAATGTTCTTGCAGTTGACATACACTGCCAAGACTTCTCAAGAATCTGGAAATGAAAACCCCCAGATCCTTGCAAAGGCACAAGCAGCTATGAAGCGAGTAATAGACCGAGATCACAAAGACAACATGTTCTATGCTGACGATTATGTATCTAAAAGCTCTGAAAACATCAAACACATAGCAAAGCTCAAACTTTGATGGTTGGGCCTGTTTGCAATTGAGTGAATAGAAACTCTGGTTGTCGCTCAACTTTGCCTACTGGATAGTATGGCGATCCACCTAATCTTGCATTTCAGCAAGCTCAAGTAGGACCGGGACCCTACTCTACCCCCAATCCAAGTACACAATGTTACGGAGTATGTGATTGGACACATCCTCGGACATGCATGCCATGGAAAATGCCTGAGTATCTAGTCAAGTGGCATGGCTACGAGGCCGCGAACAACAGCTAGGAGTACTTTGATAACCTCTTATACATCGATTATGTGATTGATGGCTACTAACAGTGTCATTGAGATACTTCTCCGAACACGCTGGAACGTCACGGATGAAAGGGGGGGATATGTTATGTTCAATACGTATACGAGTCTCTAAACTTCCTGAGTGAACATTTTTGTCCTTACATTTATGACCCACTACGTGTTGTCTTCAGGATTGCGCCGTTCGGCCGAGAGCATTCTGGCCACCTGCTTCGGCCTGAAGTGTTCTGCTTCCAAACGCTCCAACACTTTTGACCACATTCCAGAAGGGCCGATAGAAGTATCACGACCCATAACAATAATATTTGGTTGACTTCTCAACGGGTAAGAATTTCATAAAACCACGCCTTGATTTTTTCAAAACCCCCCAACTTCTTGGCAACGTTTTCTTAAGTGACTACTCACGATGTGACATTGCACTTCTTTCTCCGTCTGAGCTCCCAAGACAGAACATCAGCCTCATTGTGATTCTAGCTATTGTGTATATGCCCTGGAAATATCCAGCATTTTCCATCAAAGTTTACTTACTACTTAATACGAAGTATCCAATTTTCTTTGTTCTTTGAATCATTTTCAGCTCTGCACCTTATCCCTGTGAACCATCCGCACTGTACTCGGCATAGAAAAATGACTCTTGTGTAGATTTTTTCTTTTGTTTCCGGTGGTCATTTTAGTCCGATATTCAATGTATTGAAGGGTCAAGATTGACCTCACTCTTGATCTGCATTCGTGTTCAAACCACATCAAAGTGGATCAAGGAGGACCCTCCACGTTATCTTTAGTCAGCCCCTGCCAGGGCCATCAGCATCCACATTGCCTTCGACTTTCGACTTGGGGGGGTCAATTCAAAGTCGCCAAGTCGTTCTAAGTTGACTTGGACGTCAACTTGAATTGACCCTCTTCTTTTGCCGAGGTCAGTGTTCACCCCTACAGTCCTAAGGGACTGGAGAAATCCGTACCTGGACTTCATTTTTCTTGTGGGGTGGGCTCAAATCCTGCTGTGCCTAGAGAGGCCCCAAAGCAAGATGCACCTCTCCATGCTGGATGGTTTGTCCTTGAGGGTTCCATTCATTGGTGAGATGCATTACATGTGATATCTGGCAGCAATGCTTGGCTAACAGCCAAGAATTTGTCCTACATGGGAGATATCACAGGTCATTCATGCATTCAGCGTGGGTGGTACATGCAGGGGGCTCCCTCCATTGACCTTGGAATTATGGCCAATGGTTCGTGATGTGAGGTGAAGATGACCGGCGAGAGCCGAATGACGTGACTGAAGCAAACCCATCAAGGATGGAACTTCGGTTGCCGAACATGCCGACGCCGAATCGGACCCAAGCGGAGCGGATCAAACAGTCACCAAGGTAAAAGCTTCCGAGAGGGAGCCCGGTGGGAGGGATTTTCTCCCTGGACCTTCTTAAAAACCAAGGAAAAAAAAAAGGGTGGTGCATGTGCACTGTGTGGGAGCCTTGTGTGCTTCTTTTGCGGCCACACTGTGGCCAATCACGAGCCTCCATGCACATCATGGAATAGATGATGTTTGTGACTTGTTGGAAGGGTTTGAGATCTCACGAAAGACCAGTTTGACAAGCCTCCACATGGCGCATCCACTGTTGGGCCCTCCAAGGAGCCCACATGCTTGCATATACTTACCATGAATTTCACTGGTAGAACTTTACTCTGTTGGACTGGGCCACCATGGCTGGGAGGGGTAAGCATCCCACATGTGCTCAAGTGGCTGCCTCACCTCAAGTGACTTTGACTGGAGGCAGGTGTGGCAGATGTGACTTTGAGCTTTTGGAAGACACACGGCCAGCAACCCCGGCCTTCAGGCTTCCCAGCAGAGACAGTGTCACAGAAATCATCCTTCCAGCACTGGATGTTGAGCTGAAGGAGATGCAGGCCCCACTTTGCAGCGGATGGGAGATTTCTGGAGTGAGCATAGGAGTGGATGAGTGGCCTGACATCCAAATCAGGCAGATTTACTCGTCCATGGCAGTGAACATCGAGGGTGTGGCCAATTTGTTCTGGAGAGATGCAAGTGGTGTTTTCCGTGATGCCAACCACGTGGCAGAAATCATCGACGGTGCCATTTCTGAGGTTGGTGCTGACAAGGTGGTGATGGTCATCACGGACAACGCCTCCACCAACAAGAAGGCACACCTGGAGCTGTAGAATGAATATCTGTCTGTGTTATTCACCGATTGTGTGGCACATTCCTTGGGCCTGGTTTTGAAGGATGTTGCGAAGACTGATTGGGGAGAGGCTCTAGTCGCAAAGGTAGAGAGATTTGTTTCATCCTTCAGAAAAAATGACTTATTGGGATCACTGGCATATGTTTTTCCTCTGCCGTCTTCCCGGGTCAAACTTGCACAATCGCAACAGGAACCTAGATTACTCCTAGAAAGAATTGCAAACTGGGTTAGTGCAGGGAAGGGCGCAGGCTAGCCGGCCCTTTTGCGGAGTACGAGGGCAATTTGCCCTCGCTCCATGATTGCGTGCCGGCGAGCCTCGCTCGCCGGCCCACTCAGTGGGTCTCGACTAGCGAGACTCACCAGCACAAGGGTTTCTTCATCAACTCTAAGGACTTGTGCTTTTTCTCTGGGCCTCCATGGCCGCCATGACAAACCCGCACCTACGGTATTTTTTTGTTAACGAAAACATGTCGGAAAAAGTGCATTCTCTTTATCTCGTCACATTTTCTGATAAACACAGGGGGTTTGGGATTTTGATTTTACGGGGTCTACTGCTGGGCCCTGCGACAACGGGGCTTGGAAGATTCCATTTCAACACATGGGGAGTGTTGAAATCCCTAAAAACCTTGCATTAACCTTCCCCCACAAGTATCAAAACCCATTCCATGTAGGGATTTGTGATACTTGTGGATAAGGTCCACGTCATACGTCGAAGTAGCATGACATGGAGCCTCGACATGCCCTTTTTTTTTCTCTTTGTTACTAGTCTGGAAGCAGCGGCATCAGTTGGGCAGTTGGGCTTCTTTTGCCTCGAGGGTGGGGGATTGGGCTGTTTTGTTTCCAAAACTGGGTATGTGCAATGCCCTCATCTTGCAATCTGGCCGGAAGAAACATAAAACGGAGGATTAACCCTGTACCCACATTATTCATGATGAATACGCCATATCCACAAGCCCTGGGATTATGGGCTCATGCCTGGCTATCAGAACCATACATGTGCCATATCCGGTACTTCACACAATAAGCATCCCACGTCCAACCAGTCTCACATTACAATGACGTGCCCATACTTTTCCAATCTTTTACCATATGTCCTCAGTAGGAAAATCGAAAAGTGGCATTTTCCTTAGAAGTGCCGTTGCTCGGAACCACATCCTTACGACACCTGAGCACTGTTTGACACCCTTGTGACTGTTTCCATTATTTCTATCTCTTGTTTGATAACGGTCGAGGATTGTCATGGGCAGATATTGTTCCGATGCCAACAAACATGGCTAGATGTCGCCAGATTCTTCTAGCAATTTTATGACATGTGACAATCATATCTATAGTTTTCTTTTGCAAAACTCCCCATTCGTCACCTCAAACATTTCTTTTGTCAGGATAAAACCATCTCTTGCCACCCATGGACAATGTCATGCGCAAACAATGGCTATCAAGGTGCTAATAAAAACAACTGTATTGATCATAGCCATCCATCAACTCCATATCTACATAAGCGGAACTAGACATGACCGTTTCTGCAAATAGATGCTGATGGCTTATGTCTGTGTATGAGTGTGATCGAACGGATGATGTAATTCTAACCATATGTGGTGCAAATATCTATGTTTAAGGATACAGACTGGACTGTTTTCAGTGCTTTATCTCATCCAGTGCCTGCATGTAATTTCCTTCACAATGACACTCCTGTTCGAAGCCAATGGAAGTTCACTTGTCCCTCGGAACATTTTTTTGTGTACGCGGTGTTTTGTGATTATAGTGAGATTCTAGGTGGCTGAGGATGGCTGTTTTGTGCTGGGCTGGTGTGGCATCCACCTGCCAACATGATAAATTGCTCAAATGGCATTGGATAAAGCAGGAATGTGATTGGTGGGTCGAACAGAGACTGCTGACTTGGTGGATTTCCGTGTTGTGACGTGAGTTATCCCTGTCTATCCGTATAGCTTCATATGAGAACACGGTCATGTCCATCCTTTTGCAGATCCCTGATGCAGAACCAGCTGGCGCTGAGGCACTGACAGGTGGCTGCTCCACCCACTAGCAGCTAGCAGAAAGCTGCCACAGAATACCGGATGTTTGCTGGGGTGCTCTGCTGTTTTTTCACAGTCGTTTGAGTTTTTTTGGTGGATTGGCTCTTGAGCCTGATTGGTATGTTTTACATCGTGTGTCCACCGATTGATGCTGGACTTGTCCATGTTATTAGTCCTAGCTTCTAGCTCAAGATTTTGTATCTCTAGCTGCAGGCGGTGTAGTGTTTGGATAATTGTGCACAGAGATATGGCCAAAACATTGCTTTTGGGCCAGTTCTAGGACAAACTGACACGTGTACTTCACCCACCGTGCGCTGCGGCAGATATTCATGTTTTTTGCTTTCAGTTGTCATTTCTCTCTGCATTACTGAGCTATTCAGGCTTATGAGACTTTGCATGTTTCCCTAGCCTGACCCTTGCTGTTTCTTGCACCTGCAAGCTTGCTAGTGCGTCAGCTGACTAGACAGTGTCACCAAGTCTGCAGCAACAAGGCTAGCAAGCTTCCAAAGATCTTATCATGGTATCAGAGTGGCAAGACCTTTGTTTCTGAGCCGCAGAGACACAAAATCGGCAGAAGAAGTAAGAGCCAGCGCAGCAGCCGCACCATTGGACCCGTCACAGTAGACATCGATAGCTTAGGCCAACATCAGTAGCAGCAACATCACTGTACGATTGCTAAAGCAACAGCAACAATAACAAGCTGCAGCAGCCACACAGAGGGGCAGCGGCATCATCAGACAGCAGCACCACCATGTCTGGTTACGACCGTGTCAACAAAAGTAAAGAGCTGTGTGTCGCATGCAAAGAATGCATAAGGTTGCACAGTAACAGTGCAAAAGCATCTTTCATGCGGAACTCAAGATGGACTTCAGGAGAAGACTTCCATAACCGTCAAAATAGTCGAGACAATCAAAGAACCGCATTATTTCCTCATGAACTACAAAAGCATAAGAAAACTTCCTGTGTATTTCAAAGAAGTCTACTTTGTACTTTCCGTGTCATTTTTTTTCAATAGTGGCAGTGTACTAACATGGTTTTTTTTTTTTTTGGAAACAATGCACATTAATAAATAAGTTGATGAGCAATGTTGTGTAATTATGAAGGTTTTGTTAATCCGTGTATACATATGCATATATGTATACATATATATATATATATGTATATATATTCCTGTGTGTGGATGTGAGTGTGCAGGGCATGCCGGACATGAGACTGGAGACGACGCATGATGAGAGCGGGCTTCACACGCCCCAGACGCAACAACCGCTTTATGCTGCAGCTCGTGACTCAAGTGCCTCGCCTCCAGCTCAGTCGCATGCCCATGCGACATTCTCTCACTTGGACCACTTGATGCTTCTGAATCCAGATTAGACCTATCCTAAGAAGTGACATACTTGATGAGTTAGGAGATAGACCTAGATTAGACCTTTGACTTTGCTTGACGTAGCCCAGGTTTGCTCTCGAGGGGCAGTGGACCAAGAAATCGGTCTAGGAGCGAGTTTTGCCCTCGATGAGCAAGGGCGAGCTCGCTCGGCTGGCAGGCCTCGCTGCCCGGCCAAGCGAGGAGCGAAGCACGAAACTCGTGCTTCGCTCCCTGCCCCTCTTTCCTGTCGGGTCTCGACACTTAGTGTCGAAACCCTTGTCATGGCTGTTATTGTTTTTGGTCTAGCGTACTCTATACTTAATCGTTTTGAGTGATTCAAGTTGCAAATCGAAGCTCTCGTAAATCTCATGGTATCAGAGCTAGGTGAAGGCCTGCGCTTGCGAGAGTGGGGAGAAATCCAGCGACGTCCAAAATGGCCGCGAAGGGGAAAATCGCAATTTTGATCGCCTAGGCCGTTGGAGACGAGCGCTAGCAGGGGAGAGGGCACTGCAGAGCTAGGACGACGTGCCCTGAGGTACCTAGGGCCTGCGAGGCCAAAGGGAGGCACCAACAAGATGTAGCGGCGGCAAGGGTGGACACCACGGGCCATGCGGTCACCGGTGGTCCCCGCAAGGAGTCGCACACAGTGAAGGGAGAGGGGGCGCTAAGAGCCTGCGCCCAGAAGCCAGGACCGTACACAGGAACTCAGTGACGATGAGTGGTGAAGGATCCGCGAGGGACGGTGCACCTTGCCGTGGCAATGGGGGCAATGGGAGTGCGCAATCGGCCACCTCAGCGGCAGCAGTGACATGGAGCGATCTGAATAGGATCGCGCTCCACAAGGATTTGACACCGCCACCCCTTGGAACACGCGACTTCCTTGCATGGAAGGACGTGTTCCTATCATGGGCGGCCGAGCATGGGCTTGAGGAGCAATACCTCCACCCACCGCCAGAGGAGGTGGACGACCGGACCCTCCTCCGTGCTTTCAACGCTCTGACGCGGGCTTTGCCCGATGACCAGTCGTACGCCATTCGTCATTTTAGGTATGGCGGGAGAGGAGAGGAACC
>SZWC01001543.1:82385-94565 GCA_023375785.1 Penium margaritaceum
CGCACACACACACACACACACACACACACACACACATGCACATGCACACACGCACACACGCATGCATGCACTCACGCACACACGCCCGCCCACCTGCCCGCCCGCCAGCCCGCCCCTCCTCACAATCAACCTCCTTGCATAGTACTTGGAGTGGCATTGGATGAAGGCCCTTCATGTGGCTCTGTGACTGGTGTGGTCCATGATTTCTACACCATACCTTAGTTTCTTCTTTCATCAGCAGCGCTTTGGTGGTAATCAACGCCAACATGGACCATGAATGGGCCTGGAACCCTGCTGGGCACAGTCATACACGATATCTACTCTTGCTGGGTGGCACTGCTGTGTCGTGGTGCAGTGGCAAGTAGGGTTGTATTGCACGTAGCTCATCAAAGGCAGAGCACATCACCCTGAGATCTGTAGCTGCTAATGCGGTGTGGCTGCAGCACTTGTTTTTTGTGTTGTGTCCATCTGTGATTTCTATCATGCAGCATCACTTAACACATGATTTGGTAGAGAAACATGTGATATCTGTCATCTGGTTCGGCACAAATATACAGCAGGCTTACTTCCTGACCAAGACACCAGTGCACAGAAAGTTTGTGGTGGCCATTTCTTTGGTCGAGCTTCGTCCCTTGCATGAGGGTGAATTTGAGTGGATGTGTGTGCGTATGGACTATTCAGATCTTGTTGCACCCTCATGTCCATTTTGCACACGTATTGGCGTGCATACCATTGAGTCATGGGGAGATTTTGTGATTTTAGCCATCCCTGTCTGTTTGTACAGCTTACTGTGACCACTCAGCCATGTCCATGATCGTGCAGATCCCTAGCTGGTGGCGGAGTGTCATTGTGTGGTGGTCCACCCACCAGCAGCATTGCAGTACAGCTACCACGGTGTCCAAGATCGTTTCTGGGACCTTCTGCAGTTTGTTTGCAGCTTCTAGGATTTTCTCAGTAAAATGGCCTTGGATATGGTTTGCATGTTTTTACATTGTATCTTCCAATCAATAAATGACGTATGCATGAGGCAGTCATAGTATCTGGCTTGAGATTATACATCTATAAGCTCAGATGATGTTGTATTTGCATGCATGTGCATAAACTAGCTACCAAAGCAATGGTTTTGGAATGGATCTAGGACAAAATGACCCTGCTTTATACTTCATCCACTGTGCTCCACAGCAGCTTTTTACGTTGTGAGAATTTCAGTTTTCCCCTATGAATTTGAAGCTACCAAAGCTCATTAGACTCTGCATGTCTCCCCCACCAAAACCCTTTCTGCTCTCACACCAGCTTTGCGTGATAGTGCGCCAGCTGAGTTGACTGCATCGCCACATCAGCAACAGCCAACCTAGGAAGCTTCTAGGAATTCTATTACCAGACAGTAACAAACGATCAATATGGTTTGTGATCTTTCTCGTGGAAGAGGGTAGTGGTTCTTCATGGTTATTTATTCAATGCCCTGTAGTCCAAGCACATTCTCATTTCACCGTTATTGTTTTTTCAGAACACAGTACAGGTTCATATGGTGACGTGGATGACTTGATGAACCTATGATCCATGTCGTCCAGCTATTTTTCATCTCTCTCAGTTCGTGGTCACTCATTCAATAGGTCCCCTTTCACTTTCTGGCTTAAGTTATATCTGATGATCAACGCTTCATCACGCATGTAACAAAAAAACCTCGCCCTGATGTTTTGTTTCCTAAAAAACTGCCTCTACTGAGACTGTTAGGGAGAATTCCTTCAAAATCATCGACTACGGGTGTAAGCTCTTTTGGACTGGCTACAAACTTCCTAAATGTTTAAGTCAATTAGGGTTTTGATTTTTTCCCTTCTTCTCTAGTTATATTCCTCTCTTCCCCAGCTCCACGTGTACTAGTCATGCATAAGCTCTGCGTAGCAGGTGTCCCTTAACCATATCCAGTGATATAAGCATCATGTGCTGTGGCGTGGCTTTCGCAGATTCTTCTACTCCTCCTCCCCTGCTGCTTTGTGTAACCGCTGCTACATCGTAGGTTGCTTGATCAGAGGTTGGTGTCATTGTCTTCTATTAATGCTCATGTAGATCACCTTGCTGGACTAACCAACTTGCAGGTTGTGCTGGCATAGAACATCTTGCCCCAGGATGATTGCGCATAGGGGAGGTTCTCTAGATGGTTGCATCCTACAGTTTTCCGATTTGCATCCAGAGTGATTTGCGAGGTCTATGGATCTTTCGGTCAAAGGTTTTTCTTTACAAAATCCCTTATTTGGTCTCCAAATCCAACTTATGATCCATTTCTATGCTGAAAAGCTGTTCAAGGTTATGCAGGTCGCGCATGCAAGCTTGGCGGTCGGTAGCTTAACCACCCTTCCGGTGCCATGTGTTTTGCACACAGTTCAAAGTAGTTGTGAGCTTGTGGTTGGTCCATTTTTTCCTGCAAGTCTGAAGGTGAAAGTCCATTGATGACTGGGCTTAAATTCCGGAATGGGTCATATGCTCCCACCAAAATTTGCTGGTCAACCTCCCATCTTGATTGCTGGTGATGCAGGAGGAGACGCCATGTAGTCAGACGACATCATTGAGGAAATTTTCTGTTATTCCCTTGGTGGTGACCATTTTTGTGGTTGAGATCGAGTGCAATTTTTCTTACAATCGGTCCACCACCACAAGGATTTCATCGAACCTCTTTGGTGCGACATGCAGACCCATCACAATAGTTGTCTTCTTGGCATTTGGCACAAACTTGAAAGGGTAGAATGTGGCGTACTTCCTGTCAGACCTTGGCAAGGAAGCAAAATAGAAGCAAATGGGCCGGGGGAGAGTTTCCAAAGCTCCTCTCCCAACCCTCCTGCCTGTTCCATCCAGCGGGGTTCGGTATGGAGAGCAGTTGAAACTATGTCAACCCCAAACCAATGGCTCTACTGCACACAAAAAGAGCCTCTCGGTCTTGCGGCAGTGCACAGGAGCTGATGTGGCTGCATCAGACTATAAGCAAGGGCCGTACATCCGGCAGGAAGAATAGTCCTCACTTGTGGCCTTGAATGTCAGACTGAGAAGCCAGAGACTTGTAAAAGAAGGATCGGATGATTGACCAGTATTCATTGGAGTGACAGGCCGGTCGTAACGGCTTAGTGACCAAGGGTGAGATCACGAGCTCCTCCTCCGAGCCCTGATAAAAATCTTTCATTCAAGGCATAGGCACAGTTGGCCTCAAGACCAACTGGTGCAAGCTTCAGAAAACACCAAATCATGCCAGGATTGAAGCATCCTCGTAGTTCCTATGGCTCCAAGATTTTCCCTTTGTGGGCTTTTCTTTCCCCAAATTAAGAAGGAACATCTCCCTTCCTAGAAACGTTCACTCTCTTCGAGGGTCTGGAAATTTATCCAAATGGCTATGCTATCTATTCTTCAACTCCTTTGAGGCAAGGCAGAAGCTACCATCTCAGGAATAGATCCTGGGTC
Source organism: Penium margaritaceum (assembly GCA_023375785.1). Taxonomy (NCBI): domain Eukaryota; kingdom Viridiplantae; phylum Streptophyta; class Zygnematophyceae; order Desmidiales; family Peniaceae; genus Penium; species Penium margaritaceum. The sequence goes on from SZWC01001543.1 coordinate 85,833, forward strand.
CTTGTCTTTAGAGATTGATTCATTCTGCAAAATCGGCTTGACTTGTTCAGTGTTTAACTTGTACATCACAGCGGCTTATACTGGGGTCATGGCTGACTGAAGCATGGGAGGCAATTCATGCCTCCATGAATTGCCACATCCATTTCTAGCCCCCAATGAGAGTTCAACATTTGAGTGGTTGACTGAGCAACCTTGGTTCAAGGCATGCAGGCTGTGCTTTGCACATGTCCTTCTCAGTGAGTTTTTCAGCTGAACACCTGAAACGCCTCTCTCAAGTATGTGAAAACAAGAAACATTCAAGTACCACAGCCTTTCACATCTTACACCTTTCTTTGGCACTTCTACTTAGATTTCACACAGATCGTCTTCTTTGATTCCCAGGCTCCTGTAGTATTAGCGAGCCACTCGGGTCTTCTACAGGGCAACCCCATAGGCTCAACATTACTGATCTTGCTCTTCTCCTATATTGGAGGTGGGAGTGTAATAATTGACACAACTGAAAGGGGGCTGTGATGCCTCAACAGAAAAATTTTGGAAAATGGGACAGCTGCCACAGTGTCGGGGCCTCCTGGAAAGCACTATGGGGGTTGTAGTCACTGCAGCTTCGCATCATGGCCTTCATAAAATGCCACAGACTTTTCGAGGCGGCTGCATATCAGTGCCACCCTCCCTCTGACCCCTGATTGACTGATGATTCTGTTTCCCTTTAATGCTGTTCATTCTCACTGGCAGGAGAATTAGCTATGGGTGCAAACAAATGGGTTTATTAGAGTAGCCACTCTTTCCATGTGCACATCCTACCATGAAGTTACTCTGCCTGTGTAGTTCCTGGTGTTGAATTTTGATTCCCTGCACTCCCTCTTACGACCACCTGGCTGTGCTATCTCAGCCCAGTGTGCTGCAGATGTTTGGTCGCAAGTAGGAATTGAAAAGGAACCATAACAATCACATGTGGGTTACTTCCAGGCACTCGTGTGTCACTATCTAAAACTCAGTTTTCTCACTGTGGGATTATGGCATGTGCCAGGCATGTCCTTGATCCACCTTGCCATATGTGTGTTTTACATCAGGCTTCTTTCGGAACTCGTTGTGATTTTTGGCCCTCTTCTTCCCGCATAAACTGCAACCTCCCATTCATGCTTCATATGGACTTGGGCTATTGACCTTCTCCTATGTTCCCTCCACCCGCTTCCTTACAGGATTTTCAGTTGGGGAAACCAGACAACGTCTACCACCAGTTTGGTCTGGAATTGTTTCTCACGACCTCCGGGCCTTGTAGACTCAGGATATTGGAGAAGTCAGTGACACACAGCTCCTGCTCACTGCAGCACCAGCACAAGACGCACCATGCCTCCACCTGCCTGCACCTTCTTGTCCATCACTGTTTGGTCGCAGCTTCACGAGAAGCAGCACTTTGCTTACAGGATTCTCCCATGTCTTCCCTTGACTGGGCTCACATGTTAAACTTCAGAACTCCACTTCCAAGAAACAATTTGGCAAGGCCTTCTTTTCAGCTATTTGCATTATTTTAATGAGAACAGCCTCACTCCAGACCCAATAACGCGACAAAAATCTGGAGGCTGTGGTTTCATTACGGAGGTCCATCATAGAATCACTGATGAGTTGGCATGCCCTCCCAACACACGTCAGGCCTGGGAGCTTGCTTCCGGTGGTACAGGGGTAAGTGTGGATGGTGCAGTGGTCACAGTGGATGCGCAAGGGGGACTGTGGAGGGTCGCATGCTCTGCCATGTGGAGAGATTGAAGTGGGGCAAAAGAACCACTTGGTCTTGGTCTTTCAGCCTGGATGGGCCCTTTGGCCTTTCTTGTGGGACACACCTGTAGGTCTTGGGCCTATAAAACGTGATTTCTTGCATTGTCTTTCTCCGCTGTGCCTCGTGGATACAATGTGACATATCTGCAGATTTCACGGGTCAGGCCAACTGCTTGGTTATGTACTTCACACAGCACCTTATTGTGGGCAACATTTAGCCCCACTGTGTGGCTGCCCAACAGGCATCCGTTCCTTGTGGACATCCGGATGATGTTCTCCAATAGGATCTCCGTTGGGCCATGGCTTCCCCCAATCGCTGGGGCCTTCCCCCATTGTTGTCTGTGTTATGTCAAGCCCATGTGTGGAGATCCTGGCTGCAGAGCCTTGCCCGTGAAGTGCCTGTATTCCGTGAATGTGGCTCATACCATGCACTGTTATTGGCAAGGACCAGGACAAGAACATCATCCTCACCATGGTTGGAAAATGAAAGAAAGAATACTTCACAATTTTTTGTACAAAACGATTTTGAATGATGAATGTTCTTCCATGGAGCAAAGTGGACGGCCTCGTGGGTGTCCTTCCAGCAGGAAAGCTGGAACATGCATGAGGGAGACATGGAGGTTATGGATTGGTCAACATGGATGCTTCGGGTGTTGGGAAAGGATCTGAGGTCCATGTCATCTTTACACCTTCCACTCACACTGAACCCATTGTACTTGTGTGCACTTGTGTTTTGGTGGACTGAAGCTCTTGAGCAACAGTCAACCGAAGCTCTGCTGAAGACATTTTTTTTGCACGAGTGAAGCCAAAGGGATGGTATGGTGCAGAATGGAAATACGCAGAGACAAGCCAGTTGAAGGTGGGTGTGGAGTCAAGGAGCAAAGATTCTCAAATACACGTACAAGACTAACATCACATTCTTCTGTAAAAGACTTTCACAGGGAGCGGAAACATTGTGCTTTCTTGCTTTGTTCAGGAAAAAATATTACACTACATTTGCAATGTTGGAATTTCTCACCGACAACAATTTTTTTGACACAAAAAGGGAAATGAACACGGGACTGATACGGAGAGCTGGGGCCAACAACAGTATGCAACATGCAGTCCAACTTTTGCCCAAGGCGTTCATGAAGCAATGACCAGGTAGTATAGCACGACGAGGAATCAGGTGTAGAAATTCATTCATACTCTCCACTAGAGCCCCCCCCCCCCCCCCCTCCTCCTGGCCCACCCTCGCCTCCAAACTTATCTAGACAACAAGGACGCTCCACAGAACTACATCTACTCTGTTCTCTAAAGCATCTCTGAGGATCACCCGAGCAATGTGGTCATGTCGCACCTCTAGCAGGGCTTAAGCATCTCCACTACCTCCTCGTGCTTTTTGTAGCGCGCCCAGTGCAGGGCTGTCCGGGTCTTATTGGACCTTGAATTCACGTCCGCTCCGCGCTCGAGCAAGAGCGTCACGACCTTGAGGCTGCCACAGCTTGCGGCATAGTCCAGGGCAGCAAATCCGTCGAGCTCGCTCTTTTCATTCACGTCCGCTCCGTGCTCAACCAGGAGCGCCGCCACGTCGGCGAACCCCCGCCGCGGCCGCTTGCATGAGAGGAGTCCGCGTCTTGTCCTTGCGGCCATCCACGTCGGCGCCCACCGACAGAAGGTGTTCCACCACAGCCCTATGCCCCCCCCCCCCCCCCCCCCCCCCCGGCAGCCGCAGACAAGGCCACCTCCTTGACCCCACATTCGTGGGAAGGGTCGTCAACCTCTGCGCCTTTGAAAAGAAACAACCTGACGAGTTTGAGATGGCTGGCTCCCGCAGAAGAGACAAACTGTCCTTGGACCTTTGCGCCCTTTGCGATGAGCAGGGAGACGAAACTATTTGCGCTGGCCAGTGCAGCCGCGGCGAGAGGAGTTGTTCCTTTAGGACCGGCCCCGGCAGCTCTATTGAGGTCTGCCCCGTGATTAGCCAGGAAGCGGACAGCCCTGTGGTCGCCTGCTCTGACTGCCCACATGAGTGTGCGCCGTGCAAGTCGGCACCTCCTGCCTCCACCAGCATCGTCTCCACGGCCCTGTTCCTCATCTCCAGTGCCAATGTAAGTGCGTCCGTTGCGCCATCGGCGCACTTGGCACTCACATCCGCCTCGTGGCCAAGGAGGACCTCAACCACATCCACATGCTCCCCGATGACTGCGAGCATGAGCGCATTCTCACCACCTCCTCCGTGCACCTCCATTGCCACGTCCCTCTTCCGTTTCTTCATCTTCACAGTCCTCTTTGCGTTTATCCCCACGCTTCCCCTCTCCAGCAGCATCAGCACCAAACACCCATGGCCGTTTCTCCCGGCCTTCATGAGGGCAGTCAGACCGTCCACGTGGCTCGCAGCGTCTCCGTCGGCACATGCCTCGAGAAACATCCTCACTACCCCAGCGTGCCCACTCGCAGCAGCCAGCATCAACGCCGTCCCTCCGTCGTAGCTCATGCAGTCCACCACCGCCGCCGCAACCCCTGGACTGGCCAGCAGACCTCCCACCACAGCCTCATGGCCCTCCCCTGCGGCTATCGCAAGCGCCATCTGTCCACTCTCATAGTCACGTGCTCTTACATTTGCGTCGAAGGATAGCAGAGCCGTTACCACCTCCGCATGGCCGGCCCTGGCCGTGGCCATGAGCGCCGTGAAGGTTCCGGAGCCTCTTTCATCCATGCACTCGCACGCGTCGTCGTCGTCGTTGCCATCCAGCAGGGCCCTCACCGAGACAATGTCGCCGTATTGCGCAGCTGCGATGAGGCTCCCACCTGTAGAGAGGCTAATAGAGAGACATGTAAGGCACACATACACATGCACTGCTTACATGATTACATAGTTACATTTGATGACCGTCGGAGTTGGTGAGAGATCCTGACCCGATACAACACAACACGCACCCTCAAAACAGCAACCTTACCAACGCAGCAACGATCAGCAAGACAACGGTGGAATCATTGGATTGAAGCACACACGACGTGTGTGAGTGAGGCTCCTTCTTCTGCTGCTGCTACTGCTGCTGCTGCTGCTGGCGTTTGGAGACAAAGGCCCTCCACGCACCACACCAGTGCAGCTACACACACAGCTGCATACCTTTGTTGTCGTCGGTAGCAGTCGCTCCCATTGTCAGTCGGTTGACGAACTTGCATGTTCAGAACTCGCGCACCACTCCGTGTGCGAGAGTTCAAAACCTCCTCCGTCATGGATGTTTTGTTACTTTCGAGGTGGTTGTCCAGCCCGACCGTGGACGATGGCCTGTCGGAACGAGAGATGAGAGACTCTGACCTGACCAGCGGCCCACTGCAGACAGACAACGAAGGGAAATGGCGATACGTTCGCTCATTTTCTATGAGAACGGCCGCGTCACGTCCCCTAACCTGAGATGCAACTGAGGTGAGGTGAGCCACCTCCGTGGAGCGAGGAAAGGAAAGCCGAGCTTGCATGCTACTGTGTGAGAGCGGCCACCTGAAGTCCCCAAATCCATGTCGCGTCAGGAGACAGGGCAGAGGCTGCTTGATAGCAGTGGCGGCGTTGCCCCCCCCCCCCCCCCCCCCCCCCCCCCCCCTCAAGGACTGTGGCTGCGGTGTTGCGGCTTACCATGAGCAGTCTGCTCGGTCTAACCCATGGTAACCAGTGACATGACACTGCAGGTGAGCACTGCTGCTGCGGTCACAGCAGTGTTTGCATGCTGCTGTATAGTATCACATCACATCGTGCTTTCCTCACACAGTAAAGCGAAGGATGCCATGTCACGATGACAATCCAACTGCCAGCAACCCGTGCGCACGCCGTGGGTGGCCCACCCACTGCGTGGGCGTAAACCACAGCAAAAGCTTACACACACCACCCCACACCAGTTGGTGAGAGTGGGTGGTTGGGTGAGGGTGGGCAGTCGAGTGAGGACGTGCAGCCAGGTGAGGGTGGGCAGTCAGATGAGGGTGGGTAGTTGGGTGAGGTTGGGCAGTCTGGTGAGGACACACAGTTGGGAATGGCTGGCAAGTCGGGAGCCGCTGAGCAGTCGGGTGCCACATAGAAGACGAGTGCCTTCTCCACAAATTCATGATGCATCACCTACAAGGTACATACATATACCACGCGTCTCCTGTTTTCAACCCGTTTGTCTGGGCTGAAGGCAAGTTGTCTGGGTGGCTTGGTGGGTTGGTGGCTGGCTGGCTGGCTTGGTGGTGGCTGGATGGGTGAAGGCTGGGTGTGGAGGCTTGGTCCTGGTTGGTTGGCTTGCCTGGTGGCTGGATGTGTAGCTGGCTGGCTGGGAGGCTGACTTGGTGGCTGGCTGGGTGGCTTGCTGGTTGGTTGTCTCTAGGGCTGGTATGGCTGGCTGGCAAGGAAGCAGGATGGGAGGCTGGCTGGGTGGCTGGCTGGTGGCTGGCTGGGAGAAATGCTGGCTGGATGGGTGGCTAGATTTCTTGCTGTCAGTGTGTCTGGCTGGGCGGCTGACTAGGTGGCTGGCTGGGTGGATGGCTGTCTGGCTGGTTTGGTGGCTGACTGGGCCTGGGTGGCTGGCTGGGTGACTGGGTGGGTGGTTGGCTGGCTGGCTGGCTGGCTGGCTGGCTGGTGGCTGGCTTGGTGGCTCCCTGGGTGGAAGGTTGGACAGCAGGGTAGGTGGCAGGATAGGTGTTGAGCTTGGTGGCTGGCTGGAAGGCTGCCTGGGAGGTTGCCTGGCTGGCTGGCTGGCTGACTGAATGGCTGGCTGGCTGGCTGGCTGGGTGGGTCGGTGTCTGGTTGGTTGGCCTGCCTGGTGGCTGGCTGTGTGGCTGGATGAGTGACTGTCTGCCTGGCTGTCTAGGTGGCTGGCTGTGAGGCCGGCTAGGAAGCTGGATGAGTTGCTGGCTGACTGGCTTCCTGTGTGGCTGGCAGGGTGGCTGGCAGGGTGGCTGGCATGGTGACTGAAGGCTAGGTGTCTGATTTCGTTGTTTGCCTGGTAAGTGGCAGTGAAGCTGGCTGGGTGGCTGGCTGGGAGGCTTGTTGGGTGGCTGGCTGGCTGACTGGCTGGGTGGCTGGCTGGTTTTCTGGCTGGCTGGCTGGCTAGCTGGCTAGCTGGCTGGCAAGCTGGCTGGCTGGCTGGCTGAAGGGTTGGCTGGCTAGTTGGCTTGCTGGCTGGGTGGATGGCTGGGTGACAGACTGGGTGGATGGCTGGCAAGCTCGCTGGAAAGGGGGATGGTTAGCATGGCGGATGGATGGCTGAGTGGCTGACTGGCTGGCCGGATGGGTGGCTGGCTGGGTGGCTGGCTGGGCGGCTGGCTGGGTGGCTGGGAGGGTGGCTGGCTGGGTGATTGAAGGCTGGGTGTCTGGTTGATTTGCATGCCTGGTGGCTGGTTGTGTGGCTGGCTGGCTGGCTGGCTGGCTGGGTGGCTGGCTGGCTGGGTGTGTGGCTGGGTGGCTGGCAGGGTGGGTGAAGGCTAGGACAGGTTAGTTTGCTTGCCTGTTGGCTGGCAGTGTGGCTGTCCTAGAGTTCAGGGGCACGATTACTTATGGCAGGGTGTAGGATTAGGGTGCAGGGTGCAGAACCAGCAGGATCAGCAGTGGCAGGGAGCAGCAAGGAGGGAGCAGGGGCAGGTGCAGGGTGTAGGTAGAGCAGGAAACTGGAGCAGGAGCAAAGAGGTGACAAGGAACAGGAAAATGGAGGAGGGAGAAGGGAGGGGTAGAGAAGGAAGGAGGGGAGGGGGAAGGAGGGAACACCAAGGGTAGATATGGGGTAGAAGCAGGGGGCAGGGAGCATAAGCAGACTGAGGAGCAAAAGCAAGAGTAGGAGCAGGAAGGGAAGAGTATTGACTGCAAAACATTTTATCAAAGAAATGCACTTCACGCTCGCCTAGCCTTTGAAACCCAGCCCAGCTCCTTGCAGTGTATTTTGTAAAGAAATGCAGTTCACGCTCGCCTAGCGTTTTAAACCTAGCCTAACAATGCAATTAATTTGGTTAGAGGTGTAGTCAATGATTCCCCTTTTATACACTAAGTTGTTCATTTACTTCATGTATGTGTATTTGTATATATGTTGGAAGCTCCCTTGAAGGTTTCCCATGCTAAAGTGACTAGTGTTCATTGCATTATGTGTGTTTTAATGAAGTGTTTGATATTTAAAAAAATACTAAATTTCAAAAATATTTGTTGCAATGTACGTAAGTACCTATTGGTCCAACTTATGTCCAGAAACTACTTTGGGTAACAATACATTTCCATTGAAGGTTCTTAACGGATTCATTGCTAGTGACGGCAATGTCCTTTAAAGAAGGGGTATGCTACTGATAATCCTACACATTGACTTGTGTTCCTTGCTGTTACTGCCCCCCTTCCAAAACCAAGAGTGTATGTGATGTTTGTAGCGGGGGATGTATAGTAACGTCAGATGATTTTATACACTAATGTCTTGCATACCACATTTAGTGCCCGCTACCGATACACCTTACCAAGATGTTTTTTTGTTTTTTGTGGGAGGGGAAGAGGTCCAGATCCCCCCCCCCCTCCCTCCCAAAACGAGAATACCGTATTCTTCAAGTGCATTGGGAAGTGTAGCTGAGAGACACAACAAAATGTACACTAGTGTATTCCAAAAAAACTTTTGATGCCGTCAATTGCAGATATGCAACAATAGAAGTCCGATTTCCAACACCAAGCCATCGATCTTCGAAAACCACTGTTTTGCAAAATAGCAAAAAACACTATTTTGCTGATTGTTTGACATTGTTTGACCTGTCCAATTGCCTCCCCTCCCCCTCTCCCCCTCCTCCCCCCAAAAAAGGTTGGATAGTGTCTTGTGTAGTGTATTGCATTGATCTTTTATTTCGTTCACTAATGTCTTTTTTTCCGTACGATGTGGAGAATACACTATGTCTTTATTCATACCCACTCCAGCTACACTCTGCAATACATTGTTCCAATACAGTTTTACGTAATGGGGGGGGGGGGGGGGTGGGATCCAAATA
>SZWC01001543.1:112378-126596 GCA_023375785.1 Penium margaritaceum
TGTAGGCTCGGCAGGTCTGAGGAGCACAAGATCAGATCGTCCATGTAGAGTGCGACAATCTGATGGAGCTTCTTGCTGCGCCGCACGTACACACTGTGATCCGCCTCACAGCGCTTGAAGCCGAGTTGTGCCATGAAGCTGTCCATCTGTTGGTACCAGCATCGGGGCGATTGTTTTAGCCTGTACAAGGACTTTTGCAGCTTGCACACCTTGCCCTCTGGCGCCTCCACCCCCTCTGGCACCTCCATGCAGATTTCCTTGTCGATGATGCCGTTGAGCAAGGCCGTCTTTACGTCCATTTGGTGGAGCTCCATGTCCTTCGCGGCTGCCACCGCAAGGATCGCCCGGATGCTTGTGAACTTGGCCACGGGGGCGAACGTCTCATCGTAGTGCTCACCCTTACGCTGTACGTACCCATTCGCCACAAGTCGTGCCTTGTACTTGTCAACCACACTTTCCTTTGTGAACTTGGTCTTGAAGAGCCACTTGGAGCCGATGACCTTGGCGTCTTTCGGCCTGTCAACCAGTTGCCACGTGTCGTTTTCTGCAATGGATGCCAACTCCGACTTGATGGCAGCGTCCCACTCCTTTCCCTCGGGCCACGCAAGCGCCTCTTGCACGGTTGTCGGCTCTGATGATGTAGCCAGCATGCACCGTGTCATGCCGATCCATCAACCGGTGCCTGCGTCGAAACGCTTCCCCGCTCTCCGTTGCCTCCCGCTGCGGCGCGGCAGTCTTGGCAGCGTCTCGTCGCTTTCATGCGATCCTTCCGACTCAGCCCAGTCCGGTGAATCATCGACCGGACGGCTCCCCGAGGATCCCTCCCGCTCCGGTAAACCATCAACCGGACGGGCGGTGCGTCCAAAGGAGTTTTCTCCGATGCCCGACGCGAACTCCGCCGGGAGTGCGCGCTTCGGCACCCGCGGTGCCTCCTTTGACGGATCATTCCGCCGGATCTCCAGCCCAGCTGCATCGTCATCGGAGTCCTCCATGTCGGCTGCTGCACCTGCCGCACCGCCGCGCTCTGACGCCGCATCCTCGACCTCCGCGTCCGCCGGCTCCTCCTCGTAGTCAAGGAGCTGGAACCACTCCCCCTGTTTTGGAGTGTTCCCGACGCTCATGTCATTGATTCTGCTGCTGAAGCTCTGCTGCTCGTCGAACTCGACGTCACGCCTGCGGATGATCTCTTGAGTGCGCGGGTCCTAGAGCCGATACGCCTTTTGCGCGCTCTCGTAGCCGAGGGACAAGCACGGCTTCGCCCGCGGTTCCAGCTTGCTATCGCGTCGTTGCGCCGCCTGCACCATCGAGTGCGCCTTGCACCCGAACACCTTCAGGTGTGCCACGTTTGGCTTGCGCCCGCTCCAAACCTCCTGCGGCGTCTTCCAGCCGCCCTTACCCTTCAGCATCGCTGTTGGGGTGAGGTTGATGGTGTAGCTCGCTGTACGCACAGCCTCTGCCCAGAACCCTCGCGGCAATCCCGCATCCACAAGCATGGTCCGCACCATGTTGAGCAGCGTCTGGTTCGCCCGCTCCGCCAATCCGTTGGATTGTGGCAAGTACTGCGTAGTGGGTTCCCACTTGATGCCCTGCTGCTTCATCCACCCGCTGCAGCCCACGTACTCTCCGCCATTGTTGCTGCGTAGCGCTCTGACCTTCTGGCCAGTCTGCCTCTCCACCAGTGCGACGTACTCCTTCAGCCGGTCCAGGACCTCGCCTTTCCGCTTCATGAAGTACACGTAGAGCTTCCTGCTGCAGTCGTCAATGAAGGTGACAAAGTATCTCAAGCCGCTGTTTGACGGCATTTTGAACAGTCCGCACACGTCGCTGTGCACGACCTCCAGCATGTCCTTTGCGCGAGCCGCGTTCTCGTTGAATGGCTTGCGCCGTGCCTTGCCCAAAATGCAAGGCTCGCACTTTTTGTGCGCTGCTGCATCTGTTGCCGCGTCTGCACCATCGATGACGAGGGCGCGCACCATATCACGCTTCACCATCTTCTTAACGGTTGCGGGCGCCGAATGCCCCAACCGTCGGTGCCAGAGCTCCAGATCAGCGCTTCCTCCCTTGGCCATGTTGACGACGCGCTCCTGCAAATCTGCTGCGTCGGATGCCGCGGGGACCACCTTGGTCTCCACGATGTAGAGACCGCCCTCGTGTTTCGCCTCCAGCACGACCTCGCCGTCGTCGTCGATGCGCACTACAGTACCTTTCCTGCGGAACAGCACCTCATACCCCTTTTCCATCGAGCGGCTGACACTCAAAATGTCAGACAGGCCGGGGACGTGCTGCACATCACGAATTGTGCACACCTCCTTCTTACCGCCCACCACGACTTCCACCTCCACGTCGCCTTGGCCGGCCGCCGGCTCCACTTTGTCGTTCGCGATCACCATTGACTTGGAGTACTTCTCGTAGGTGACGAACCCCACCTTCTCGACTTGGGTGTGCTCCTCGGCCCCGGAATCCAGGCACCGCCTGTTGGCCTTCTTGAGGAAGTGATTCTTGTTGCCGTTGAGGAGCGACCTGCCCTTGTTGTTTTTGCCGCCGGTCTTCGCCTCCTCCGGGCACTCACGGGCCCAATGGCCCTCCTTGCCGCAATTGCGGCACGCACCTTTCTTGGCGCCCTTCTTACCGCCGCCCTTTCCGCCACTTCCTCGGCTCCCGCTTTCGCCACCGCGCGTTTTGGTGACAAGGGCCAATGAGGAAGACGAGGACTCCCGATAGCTCCGACGCTGCGCCTCGTTGTGGATGTACTCTACGACCGCGCCATAGGTGAGCTTGTCCTCCGACCTTCCTCCTAGGATGGTGATGAGTGGACCCCAACTGTTAGGTAGGGCCATGAGGAGGGCCATCGCCTACAGCTGCGTGTCGATCTTCCACCCCACGTCATTGCATTGCGAGGCGAGCAACTCGATCTGCTGCATAGCAGAGATGGCAACATCTCCCTCCTTGATTCTCACCGTGAGGAGTCGCTTCATCGCGAAGATTTTGTTCGCGAGCGACTTGGATTGGTGGATGGCACAGAGCTTTTGCCAAGCTTCGGCTGCTAGCTTAAAGCCTTGGAAGTAGTCCCACTGTGACTCGGCCGTCCCGGACACCAGGAGCATGAGCGCCTCCGTGTTCTTCTTTTCGAAGGCCTGCTTCTCCGCGTCCGTAGCAGTTGCTTCTGTGAGCACCTCCTTTCCCAACATGACATCCAGCAGCCCCTTATGCGAGAGGTGCAGTTCAAACTGCCACCTCCATAGCCCGAAGCCCGGGCTGCCCGCATACTTCTGAATGGGTTGCGTCTCCTTCTGCGCCATGTGCGCAGCTGCTACTCCGACGAGTTCTCAGAACTTCACGGCGACGTCCAAGATGACGATCCCGTGCGCTGCAGAAGACGTGAACGTTAGAGGCATTCAGACCCATGGGCCCATAACCCTTTTTCAGGATGAGATCCGCGAGGTGCGGTCCCGACATTCGTCTGATCACCTCTAGTGATTCACGTCTACTGTTTTGGGCGAATCTGAGACTAAGCGTGAGCTTTCTGGTCGCCTCACGCTATGTGAGCAGGAATTTAGAGACAGTCAATTTGCAAAGGGAATAACGTAATTCTGCGTTAGTTTTTGAACATGGACATGATCACAACATTTATAGGGCAAGTCATGAGCTTTCCAACGCAGCAAACTGCACCCGATTTGGCTAAGCGTAGCTCAAGTTATGCTTGCCGAAGCGCAGGTCTCACCCACCACAGAAGCCTGACGCCGCCACTCGCCGTGGCGCCTTCATTCACGTACGAAGCGCCTTTCCCAAGGCGCATGTCCCATTGCACATGGTGTGGGGGTCCCATGCACTGTTTCCACGCACCGTACCCACTTTTGGATCGTGTTTGGTGATGGGGTGTGACAAGGTTCGAAACCTGCCCGCGGACCTGCAGTCAGAATTTTGACAAAGTCCCCGAAGAACAAAACGTACTACTGAGTTTCGGACGCCGAGCCAGATTTTTGGCTAAGTCCCTCAGTAACAACCTGCACTACTGGATCCGGTGGATGATCCGCCGGATCGGGTGGATCATCCACCGGACGCCTCGGCAGGCCTATCGGAGCATTTTCTCCAGATGGTATTTTTGTTACTCAGTCCGGTCGATTATCGACCGGATTTCGAGTCGCAACCGGCTCCCAGAGCCGCTGCGCATACCCCAACTTTGGAAAGCCATGTCTCCCTCGATACTTGTCCGATTCCGGCGAAACAACTTCCACCGGATTCAGCGACTTGTCAACTCAATCCTGCATTTTAGGATCCGAGCAAATGTCGAGTCGCCAGATCTGCCGGAGCAGAGTTTTGATTTTCTGGCGGCTCGTCAGCGCCTCCCGGCGCCGCACTTGGGCATGCGGAGGGGCAATTTTTCAACAAGTTCTCCCCAATGACCTGACACAAGTGTATTGTGAACAAGTTGAGATCACCTAGTGTCCCACATCGTCTGATTGAGGCATGGGAGAATATGAGCATCATATGCATCATAAGAGCATTATGCATTTCTTGTTTTATGCACTGAACTATCTGCCGCAGCAATACTGCCACACTATATAAGTGTTCCAGCATACCCTTGTACTGCTTGGCATTGTACCCATCGGTGTTTGTGTTGGCTTGAATTTTGGCGTATTTCTTTGATGTATTCCCTAACATGGGCATTGCAATGTTCAACATTACCTTGATGAATGGTAAGGCCGAAGGGACACAGGCTGCCTTTGGCCAAGGGATTTGGCCTCAAAATTCATTTACGACCAATCACCCTCCAATTATATACTCATTTTCCAGTGTACATACCGTACTGAAAGGTAACTTCCAGGAGATACACATACTCCACGTACACGGGATGGAAACTTCCAGGACATGCACATACCCCACGTACACTGAAAGGCACCTTCCAAGAAACCACATTACTTGACCTGTATCCCTATACACTCACCACATACAACTCCCCCATCCCTTCCCCCTATCCCCTCCCCTCCCCACATGCACTTGCATATATGAATCACAGCATATTACACTAGTGTACATTTAGCACCCATCTCCTCATAAACTCCCCCGATGCACTCACTACATAGAACCCCCTCCCCTCCCCTTCACTCCCCTTCCTCCCATCCCACAATCATTTGTATATCTAAATCACGTCATTATACACTAGTGTACATTTGGCACCCATCTCCACATACACTCCTCCCATACACTCACCACATACCACCCCTCCCTCCAAATTCACTTGCACATCTGAATCACAACACTATATCCTAGTGTACATTTAGCACCCATCTCCTCATCAACTCCCCCGATGCACTCACTACATAGAACCCCCTCCCCTCCCCTTCACTCCCCTTCCTCCCATCCCACAATCATTTGTATATCTAAATCACGTCATTATACACTAGTGTACATTTGGCACCCATCTCCACATACACTCCTCCCATACACTCACCACATACCACCCCTCCCTCCAAATTCACTTGCACATCTGAATCACAACACTATATCCTAGTGTACATTTAGCACCCATCTCCTCATCAACTCCCCCGATGCACTCACTACATAGAACCCCCTCCCCTCCCCTTCACTCCCCTTCCTCCCATCCCACAATCATTTGTATATCTAAATCACGTCATTATACACTAGTGTACATTTGGCACCCATCTCCACATACACTCCTCCCATACACTCACCACATACAACTCCCCCATCCCTTCCCCCTATCCCCTCCCCTCCCCACATGCACTTGCATATATGAATCACAGCATATTACACTAGTGTACATTTAGCACCCATCTCCTCATAAACTCCCCCGATGCACTCACTACATAGAACCCCCTCCCCTCCCCTTCACTTCCCTTCCTCCCATCCCACAATCATTTGTATATCTAAATCACGTCATTATACACTAGTGTACATTTGGCACCCATCTCCACATACACTCCTCCCATACACTCACCACATACAACCCCTCCCTCCAAATTCACTTGCACATCTGAATCACAACACTATATACTAGTGTACATTTAGCACCCATCACCCCATACACTCCCCTTATATACTCACCATATAGAACCCCCTCCCCTCCAGGCCCCCCACATTCACTTGCAGATTTGAATCACAACATTTTGCACTAGTGCACATTTAGCACCAATCACCACATACACTCTCCCCATACACTCACCACATACAATCCCCCCGCCTCACCCTACATTCACCTTCAAATTTGAATCACAACATTACACAATAGTGTACATTTAGCACCCATCATCCCATACACTCCCCTCATACACTCTCCATATAGAAACCCCCTTCCCCTCCCGCTCTCCATATTCACTTGTACATGTGAATCACAGCATTATACACTAGCTTATATTCAGCACACCTCTCCCCATACACTCCCTACATACACAAGTGTATAATGTTGTAATTAACATGAGCAATTGAATGAGGGGAGCGGGGGGGAGGGGTCTAGATAGTGAGTGTATGAGAGGAGTGTATGGGGTGATGGGTGTTAAATTTACACTAGTGTTGAATATTGTGATTCAGATGTGCAAGTGAATGTGGGGGGAAGAGGGGTTGTATGTGGTGAGTGTATGAGGGGATTGTATGTGGAGATGGGTGCTAAATGTATCCTAGTTTATAATGCTAGGAATCAGATGTGCAAGTGAACGTGGGAGGGGGGATGAAGGGAAAGGGGAGGGGTTGTATGTGGTGAGTGTGTAAGAGCTTCCAGGACATACCCATACTCCACGTACCTTAAAAGACACCTTCCAAGAAATCACATTACTTCAGCAGCATCCCCCATACACTCACCACATACAACCCCCCCCCCCCCCCCCCCAAATTCACTTGTACATATAAATCAAAAGCACTATGAACTAGTGTACATTTAGTACCCATCTCCACATACACTCTTCCCATACACTCACTACATACAACCCCCCTCCTCCCCCCACATTCACTTGCACATCTAAATCACAGAATTATACACTTGTGTACATATAGTACCTATCACCCGATAAAGTCCCCTCATACACTCACCATATATAACCCCCCTCCCAACCCCCCCCCTCCCCACATTCACTTACACATATAAATCACAGCACTATACACTAGTGTATATTTAGCACCCATCTCTCCATACACTCTCCTCATACACTCACCATATAACCCCCTTGTTAAATGGTATGCGGCTTGTCCACTGGCTAGCTGGTTGGTTGTACGGAGGCAAGGTATGCACTGCTCTATGGAGTACGTACCCTTGCTCTGTTCTGAGATAGGCCAGGAATGCACTTCCCATAATGGGTATATGCCCTGGAGATCATCATAGGAAACACAACCTTGTGGCCTAGTTGGGACAGGCCCCGGAGCTCATGGGTCACGGGTTCAAACCCCGCGACGGTCGCATTTTTCTTTGTGGCCTAGAATGGGACAGGAAGCTTCTATGAATCTTCCTAGAGTCTACCTTGAGGATGGCACTTGGCGGTCTTAGGATGCACCAAGTAGGAATGTAGGCTGAGGTTGGCTCCTGTGGAATCACTGCAAACAGAAGCATTAGCAAAGCTCTGCAAGTACAAAATCTTTTACCCTACATGCATCCATTTACAATTCTTTCCTTTCAGACTCCACACAGAGTGTCCAACCAAGGGTAGACACAAAAGACCTTCATGCGGACTTTGTGAGGTTGCAAACTGAACGAACCTAAAGTGTGGATCCCTCGTTCGAGGATGATATGTTATCTTGGTTGAAATATCAAGAGCGGTTGGTGGCCTCCCACATCGGGACCCGTTTTCTAGACCGTTGCTATCCGGTGCATTGACAAAGGGTTATGGGCAAACACTTCTGGTTCGAAGGCACGCTTCCAAGACCAACTCGCGCGTGGTCTTGCACAGCGCACAGGTACAAAAGGGACACAAAAATCAGACGGCTCCAATCTGCTCCATCGGCTCCATCAGCTTCAGGTAGGTTGCACGCACGTGGATGACTAGGGGACGAGGAATAGCTTTGACCATGTTGGATAAAACCCTCGAGCCCCAACGGGATAAAGCTCTACCCCTTTAGAAGGTGGTACGACCCCGAGTCCGTTTTCTCACAACGGCATCATTGCCTTAGGCGATCATTGGTATGAGGGGTATGTAACGGAACTGACTGTACCATTGACAACGATCATAGTCAGCACCCTCATCAGCCCTATCACCCTCAACAAAGCAGAGTAGCAACGAAGCAGAGAAGATGAGCAACCACCAAAAATGGCGGATCCGACTCAAGTTCGCCTTGAGGCGGGCATGTCCAAATTCACGGAGACAAGCTTTCCCTTGTGGAAATGGCAGTTTGAGATTTTCATGAACGTGCATGGTTACCTCAACATCCTAAAAGGGACCAAGACAGCACCCGCCGATGTGACAGTGACCACACATGCGACTAACCTTGTAGCATGGACAACAAAGAACAACATGGCTCTCGCCATACTTGTGATGTCCATCAACGAGACTCAACACTCCCACATCACAGGATGTACATCGGCTGCCAAGGCCTACGCAAAACTCTCACACGTGCATCAATCAAACGCCCTAGCAAACTGACTATTCGTCTTCCAAAGGTTGATGTCAATGAGGGTGAGTGAAGGAGAATCAATAACCGCAGTTTTACAGTCATTCGACAATGTGCTGCAAGAGGTCCAGTAAATGGAATAGAATCTCAACTACAACATGTTTTCCATGATCCATCTGATGGCGCTGCGGAAAATCTGGAGGCCCTTGATCACCGTATTTGGCTGTTGGAAGTGTTGACATGGTGTGTCCCTTGCCATGAGTGCCGTTGATCGTAATCCCTGGTTTGACCACTGAGGACTGGTGGAACATCTGATCTGATTTCAGATTTGGATTCCTTGGAATTTTCCATACAGGATCAAGTTTTGAATCGCTCGATTTGAGTGAGTATTCAGAAAGTTAGCCTAGCCCAAAATTTGGGTGTTGGGCCGGTGGAATCTGGTACCCGCCATGGGTGGCGGGGTAATCCACTGCCAGTGATCCAAGTTCGTCTCCAATGAGCTCCAAATGTACCTGGGCCATGAATGAAGTGACTAGAGGGACTTCCTTAACCAGGGTGACCTTCTCCTTGACTTTTGGGTAAGGAAAGGTGCTTCGACGGGTCATCGTCGAAGCGCCTCCCGTTGCCTAACGTGTAAGGCAAGGTGGACGGCTCCACCAAGGGTTATTTTGACGGCCGTAGCAGGGGCTCTACTGCTCTGATTTGGGCAAGCTTGGATGCGTTGGAAAGCTTAGATCACACGCTATAAGAATGTAATCTAATATCACTATGCTAATTAAGAAAAATGTGTTTCGATTCAGTTCCACTGAATGCTATGTGTTCTTCCCACTCACATCCGTGATCCTTGTGCTCCACACTCTTCACCATTGGTGTCCATTGGCTGCCCCAAAACACTGGTAGTATGCATCACTGATAGCTAGGCATCCTTGAGGGCGCCTCTAAACCTACTAGAGGCAACAGGAAGGAGGCAGATCTGACGTATGAGGCCGACGCTAAACACGTACGCAATGAGTCCATGCGACGCAGTGGTAGTGAGGTACATATTTCAGCCTATGCCTCTCGCTTCGGTGGACAAGGTGCAAGCTCTCGCTCCAGTCAAGGCAACAGAAGAAGCGGTGGCGGTGGAGGGAAAGGCAATGGTGGCGATAAGAGTTCCAAGAGACCCGGCAACGGTCACAACTGTGGCAAGGCTGGGCATTGGGCTAGGGTCTGCTGTAGTCCTAGGAAAGATGGCTGGGACAAAGGTGGGAAGGAGAAGAAGGAGCTTCCCAACATGATGGCTGAATGGTTGCCCATGACCTGGGCAGCACTCTTTAGGCCAGTGGCATTCCCCCTTGACTCGGGCACCAACCACCACTCCTCAAAAGAGAAGGGTGGATTTGTCTCCATGGCCGAATCTGACATGCGCATCAAGTGTGAAAATGGAGGCATTGTCCAAGTCATGGACGAAGGGGACAAGGTGATCACGTTCAACGTGGACGGTGCCAAGGAGGAGGTGAATCTTCAAAAGGTGGTGTACATGCCCTCCTTTGCAGCGAACCTACTGTCGGTGTCACAAATCAGAGACAACAAAATGACAGTAATGTTCACTGACAAGGAAGTCGTGGCCCTAAAAAATGAGGATGTCAAAATTTTGTACACCAAAGATGACCTCATGCTTCAAGTTCCAAGATTCAACAGCCTCTACATGCTTCAAACCAAAGTCACCAAGGCGTCGGATGAGGGACTGGCATGTGCCACCAAGACAGTGGCACCAAAGCCAAAGGATCACAGGCGACCGCTGCAGCCGCCACATCAACTAAGGACATTGAAGCTGAGCTGTGGCACCGGCGATTCGGCCACGTGGCCAACAGCATGTTGTAGAAGATGCAAGAGCAAGAGGTAGTCCATGGAATGGAAGGGTGCACCATGAAGCATGGAGAAGGGTGTACGCTGTATGAACCATGCCTCCAAGCAAAGGCAAAGAAGAAGCCGTTTGGGAGAGGAGGTCGACGAGCGGAGAATATCTTGGACATGATCCATAGTGACGTGTGTGGACCCTTTTGCACGATGTCTAACGGAGGAAGCAAGTATTTCCTGACCTTCATTGACAACCACAGCCACAAGTTGTGGATCTACTTCCTCAAAACAAAGGGAGAGGTCAAGGAGAAGCTCCTAGAGTTTGTTGCTCTGGTAGAGCGGCAAAAGTCCAAGAAGGTGAAGGTGCTCCGAAGTGACAACAGGGGTGAGTACGAGGCATGCAAGCCTTGGCTGAAGCATCATGGCATCCACCACAAGAAAACCACCCCTTACAACCCCCAAAGCAATGGCGTGGTCAAGAGGATGAACCAGACCCTACTCGGCATGGTGCAAAGCATGCTCTTTGACGCCAAACTCCCACCTCACGTTTGGGCTGTAGCTGCAACAACGGCTTGCTACCTCTCGAGCCTCGCACCAGCAACCGCCTTGCGAAAGAGTGGAAAGGAGCAAGACAAGTAGCTCAAGACCCCACAAGAAGCATGGTCGGAAAAGAATCCCAATGCCTCTCATCTTAAGGTGTTCGGGTCAACAGCATAGGGGAAGATCCAGTCGGGAGAAGGTGGAGGCAAGCTGGACTGGACGTTCCAAAAACTGCGTCATGGTTGGGTACGACATGTCACACAAAGCCTATTGGCTTTGGGACCAGGCACCAGGCAAGCTCGTGAGGAGCCGCGACGTTGAGTTTCACGAACGCACCCTTGGAAAGGGAGAGGTGCTGGACCCGATCCTCGCTCCGAAGGCAGGAGATTGGATAGTGTTGCATGAGTCCAAAGACCAAGCACCCAAAAATTGGCTTGCTTTGCGAGTAGGTGGTGGGAATGGGAGAGCAACTGTGCAGGATGACGTAGCATCCAACATGCACGCAGATGCCGAGGCGTCCAGGGTTTTTGAGTCTGATTTGGAGTCTGAGGACGACGACGATGACGGCACACCACCACCTATGGTAGCACCAGCAGCAAAACATGAAGTCGCACCAGTACCCCGACGTAGTTTGCGACAAAAGAAAGCATCTTTGAGGTATGAGGACGATTGGACTGGCCTTAACTGGTCGTGCATGGCTCAGGGAGAGCCATCCACAGTGGCGGAGGCGATGAATGGCCGGGACGCGGCCAAGTGGAAGGATGCCATGGACAGTGAGCTCGCGTCCACTACCAAGAACGGCACGTGGGTGCTGGTGGATAGTCCCGAAAAGGCCCACGTGGTGGGATCCAAGTGGGTCCTCTGAGTGAAGAATAAGCAAGATGGTAAAATTGAAAAGTTCAAGGCGAGGGTATTGGCAAAGGGGTTTTCTCAATGCCCGAGCTCTGAGTATGAACAAGACGTTCACGCCCGTCGTGACCCTGGTCTCCATCCGCTCTGTCCTTGCCGTCGCAGCCGCAAAGAACCTAGAGATACACCATATGGATGTCACGACAGCTTTCCTCTATGGGAAGCTCGACAAGGAAGTGTTGACGGAGGTGCCCAAAGGAGTAAAAGCTCCCAAGGGCAAGGTGTGCACTTTGGTGAAAGTGCTCTACGAGCTGGAACAGGCTCCAAGGATATGGTACAAAGAGATGGATGGTTTCATGATCGGTCTCTCCTTCGTGCATTGCCAAAATAACCTTAGCATGTACGTGCTTGATGATGGGAGTGGGCTGATGCTCGTTGTACTGTATGTGGGTGATCTGATCATCTTCTCTTCTTCGGTCGAGCTGCTGGATGAGCTGAATTCTGACCTCAGAAAAAGGTTCAAAATGAAGGACATGGGTCCTCTCAAGTACTACCTCAGGATTGCCATCCACTGCAACCAAGCAAAAGGCACCATCGAGCTCAACCAAACCAGATACATCGGTGAGGTACAAAGCGCTATGACATGGAGACTTCAAACCTGTCAGCACTCCAATGACGACCGATGCAAAACTGAAGGCCTCAATGTCGCCAAGAAATGAATCACACTGAAGGGAGATGCAAGACATCCCCTACCAGTCTGCCGGGGGCAGCATCATGTATGCCATGGTACGTACTTGTCCAGACATTTGCTATGTTGTGGGACAAGTTAGCAGGTTCGTGGCCAACCCAGGGCCACAGCATTGGCAGGCAGTCAAGCGCATCTTACACTACCTGCAGAAGACACGTCACATGGGCCTCGTCCTTGGTGGCCAATAAGGTATGGACCCCCTCCGCCTGAAGTGCTACACCGACACCGACTGGGGAGGAAATCTTGACAACCAGAAATCCACCTCTGGATACGAGTGCATCTTGAATGGCGCTACCATCTCATGGGCCAGCAGGAAGCAGGATTTTGTTTTTGTGTCCACGGCTGAGGCATAGTACGTTACTCTGTCTGAGTTGTGTAAGGAGACTCAGTGGCTGCGTAGCCTGCTTGGCAAAATGACAGTGTCACAGAAGGATGCCACGATTGTACACGTGGACAACATGAGCGCCATCTCCATGGATGAAGATAAGATCATCTCCTGGAAAACAACGCACGTCGACATACGTTACCACTATTCACGTGACCTGGTCATGAAGAACGTGATGGACTTGTAACACTGTGGAACCATGAGCATTCTTGCTGACTGCATGACCAAGTCGCTGGAGAGCAACTTGCACTATGCAGGCATTTGTGGATTCGGCATGAGGAGTGCAGCAGAGGAAGGGTGAGCCCCAAGGCATCGATGGAGTCCAGTGAGTGACAGATGGACACAGGTTCAAGGGAGAGATTTGTTGAATGGTATGCACCTTGTCCATTGGCTAGCTGGCTGGTTGCAGAAAAAGACAAGGCATGCACTGCTCTATGTAGTACGTCCCCTTGGT
Source organism: Penium margaritaceum (assembly GCA_023375785.1). Classification (NCBI taxonomy): domain Eukaryota; kingdom Viridiplantae; phylum Streptophyta; class Zygnematophyceae; order Desmidiales; family Peniaceae; genus Penium; species Penium margaritaceum. Next base: position 125,747 of record SZWC01001543.1, read on the forward strand.
CTGTTCTGAGATAGGCCAGGAATGCACTGCCCATAATAGGTATGTCCCCTGGAGATTATCATAGGAAACACAACATTGTGGTTTAGTTGGGACAGGTGCCAGAGCTAATGGGTCGCGGGCTCAAACCCTGACGGCCGCATTTTTCTTTGTGGCCCAGAATGGGACAGGAAGCTTCTAGGAAGCTTACTAGAGCCTGCGTTGAGGATGACACTTGGCGGTCTTAGGACGCGCCAAGTAGGACTGTAGGCTGAGGTTGGCTCCTGTGGAGCCACTGCAAGCAGAAGCATTAGCAAAGCTCTGCAAGTACAATAGCCTGTACCTTGCATGCATCCATTTATAGTTCTTGCCTTTGAGAATCTTCACTGAGTGTCCAACCAAGGGTAGACACTAAAGACCTTCATGCGGACGTCGTGAGGTTGCAAACTGAACGAATGTAGAGTATGGATCCCTCGTTCGAGGGTGATATATTATCTTGGTTGAAATACCGAGAGCGGTTGGCGGTCTCCCATGTTAGGACCCATTTTCTAGACCGTTGGTATCCGGCGCATTGACACCCCCTCCCTCCCGTCTCCTCCTCCACCCTCCCTCCACATTTACTTGCACATCTGAATCACAGCATTATACACTAGCGTACATTTAGCACCCATCTACCCATACACTCCTCCCATACACTCACCACATACAACATCCCCCCCCTTCACTCCCCTCCCCCCTCCCACATTCACTTGCACATCGGAATCACACCATACACCAGTGCACATTTAGCACCCATCTCTACATGCACTCCCCCCATACACTCACCACGTACAACCCCTCTCTCCCCCCACATTTACTTGCACATCTGAATCAA
>SZWC01001543.1:157172-182565 GCA_023375785.1 Penium margaritaceum
AGAGAGAGAGAGAGAGAGAGAGAGAGAGACAGAGAGAGAGAGAGAGAGAGAGAGAGAGGGGGGGGGGGAGAGAGAGAGAGAGAGAGAGGGGAGAGAGAGAGAGAGAGAGAGAGAGAGAGAGATGAATTCTCTCACAGTTAGATCTAGAGGCTCAAGAATTGCTCCATATTTTTTTCTCCTAAAGTATGACAAATCGCTGAATCCAGTGGAAGTGAAATCACAGGAATCGGACAAGTAACGAGGGAGATATGGGTTTCCAAATTTGGGGTGTGTACGGTGGCTCGAGGAGTTAGCTGCGATTTGACTTGTGGTAGAAAATCTGCCTGAGTGAGTAATGAAAGTACATCTGATGAATTCTCCCTGGAGGACTGCCAAGTCACTCGGGTATATGATTCTCCGGAAGTCAGTAGTACAAGTTGTTCCTGGGGGACGGCCAAAATCATGGCTCGGTGTCTGCGACTCAGTAGTACAATGTTTTACTCAAAGGGACAGTCCCATTCCGATTGCAGGTCCGCGGATAGGTTTCAAACCCTGTGAAACTCCATCATCAAACTCAACACAAAAATAATCGAGGTGCGTCGAAACAGTGCAGGAAATCCCTCCATCACGTGCAAGGGCGTTTCGCACGTGAAGGGAGGCGCCATGGCGTGCACACACTATGGAGGCGTTAGGCATTTCTCTGGTGCGTAAGGCCTGCGCTTTGACAAGTATAACTTGGGCTACACTTGGCCGAACGAATTGCACACGGTTTGGTGTGTTGGAGATCTCATGACTAGCCCCAAAACAAATGACACCATGTCTATGTTCAAAAATAAACACAAAATACTGTTTTTCCAATTGCAAAAGAAATTGTCTCTAAAATCCTACTCACATAGCGTAAGGCAACCATGCTCAGTCTCAGATTCGTCCAAAAGGAAGAAGTAAAGTACAAGAGAAGGTCAATCACGTTGAAACTGCTACCATACGGTTTTTTTACGAAGGGTTATGAGCCCACAATAATGATCATCTCCAAGACATTCACTCCTGCAGCACACAGAATTTTCATCGTGGAAACCTTCACCATGAAGCCTGAGATCCTGTCAGGGTAGAGGCTGCAAAAATGACGCAGAAGGAAGCGCAACCCATCCAAAAGTATGCGGACGGCCCAGGGTTTGGGCTATGGAGGTGGCATTATGAGCTCCACCTTGTGCATAAGGGATTGCTCGATCATATTTTTGAAAAGGAGTTGCTAGTTGAGGCGACAGCTATGGACGAGGAGAAGCAAGCCTTTACACAGAAGAACACAGAAATGCTCGTGCTCTTGGTGTCCAGGAAAGCCGGGTCGTAGTGAAACTAATTCCAAGGCTGTAAGCTGGCAGCTGGGGCTTGGCAAAAGATCTGCGTCATCCACCAATCCAAGTCACTTGCAAATACAATCTTCGCGATGAAGCGGCTCCTCACGGTGAAAATTAAGGAGGGAAATGATGTCATCTCCGCCATGGAGAAGATTGAGTCACTCGCCTCACGATGCAACGACATGGGGTGGGAGATGGACACGTAGCTACAGGCGATCGCACTCCTCATGGACCTACCTGATAGTTAAAGTCCACTCAACACCGTCTTGGGAGGATGGCCAGAGGACAAGCTCACCTATGGTGCGGTTGCAGAGTACATCCATAACGAGGCACAGCAACGGAGCTGCAAAGAGGCCTCGTCCTCCTCACTAGCCCTCATCACCAAAAAATGTGGTGGCAAAAGCGGGGACAAAGGAGACGGCGGAAAGGGCTATGGAAAAAAGGGCACCAAGCGACACGTCGGCAGTTGAGTCTGTTAAAACGTGCCCCTGCCATGGATGCCGTTTGCCGTTTTCCTGGTTCGATCACTAGGGAGTGGTTGGATGTCTGGTATGATTGCAGATTTGGACTCCTTGGATTTTGCCATGCGGTTTAAAGCTTTCAGTTGCTCGATTTGGTTGAGAATTCAGAAAGTTAGCCCCATCCGAAGTTCGGGTGGTCAGCGGGTGGAATCTAGGTCTCCGTCATTGGTGACGGGATGAATCCACCGCGATGGTCCGAGTTTTTCTCCAACGAGTTCCAAATGCACCAGGGGCATGAATGAAGTGACCAGAGGGACCTCCTTGACTAGGGTGAAATTTCCCTTGGCTTCTGGATGAGGAAAGGCGCTCCGACGGGTCATCGTCAAAGCGCCTCCCGTTGCCTAGCGTGCAAGGCACTGTGGGCGGCTCCACCAACGGTTACTTCGATGGCCGTAGCAGGGGCTCTACTTCTTTGCTTTTGGGTGTGCTTGGATGCGCTGGAAAGCTTAGATCATAGGCTATAGGAATTTGATGTAATGTCACTGAAATAACTAACCATTAATGATTCTTAGCCTCTTTCAGTTTCCGCAACCTGCATTATACCATAATTGTGCCCCTTGATGTTGTGGTGACCCAAAGCACACACCTCCGTTGGAAGTCTCTTTGCACTAAGAAGCCGTGCACACTTAGGTGGTCCAGGGCACTCCAGGATAGCATTCCTGACAAAGGGTTATGGCCCCATAGACCTGACCTGCCTGCCAAGATGTTCACGGCTTCTGCAACACATGGGAGTGTCGCTCTGGGCGACGTCGCCGTCGTACTCTGAGACTGTCCATCATAGAAGTTCAACATTGCGCAGAAACCAGAGTCCTTGCCCCTCCAAAAGTACATGGGCGGCCCTGGATTTGGGCTGTGGCGGTCGCATTTTGAGATCTACCTCGTGCACAAGGGACTGCTAGATGTTATGAAGGGCAGGGAAGTTCAAGATGCGAGCACAACAAACGAGGAGAAGGTGGCCTTCGCGAAGAAGAACACGGAGGCGCTGATGCTCCTAGTGTCGAGGCTGCATGAATATCAGTGGGGCTACATCCACGGCTGCGACCTGGCAGCTGACGCATGTAAGAAGCTCTGCTCCATTCACCAATCGACATCCCTAGCCAACACGATCTTCGTAATGAAGCGACTCTTGACGGTGAAGATCAAGGAGGGTGAGGACGTCATTTCCGCCATGCAGCAGATTGAGTCTCTTACCTCGCAATGCAATGATGTGGGGTGGAAGATTGACACAAAGATGCAGGTGATGGCGCTTCTCAGGGTTCTACCTAATAGTTGGGATCCTCTCATCACCGTGCTGGTAGGTTGGGAGGAGAATAAACTCACCTACGGCACAGTCACCGAGTACATCCACAACAAGGTGTGCCGTCAGAGCGGTGGCAAGACCTCATCACCCTCAACTGCCCTGGTCACCAAGACACAGTGGCAGCAGCAGCGGCAAGCGAGGCGGCGGTAAGGGCGGCGGCAAGAAGAGCGCTAAGAGGGGTGCATGCTATAACTGTGGCAAGGAAGGTCATTGGGCCAAGGAGTGCCCGGAGGAGGCGCAGGCTGGCGGCAAGGGTGCCAAAGGCAAGAAGGCGCTCCTCAATGGCATAAAGAACCACGACCTAAAGGGTGCCAACCGGCGGTGCCTTGACTCAGGTGTGGAGGATCATACCCTAGTCGAGAAGATGGGGTTCATCAACTACACCAAGTCTGTAAAGTCCATTGTGGTCGCCAACGACAAGGTCGAACCGTCGGCCAGGAAAGGTGATGAAGACGTAGAGGTGGTGGTTGGTGGTAAAAAGGCACAGTGTATTATCCAAAACGTACATGTCCCCGGCCTGGCTGGGTCATCGATGACTATGAGGAAGAGAAGCTCAAGATCAGACAACTGCGTTGGTGGTGGAACGTTGCACACATTCACCAGCTCCTCCAGCGGCCTCTGTTTGTTTGGGATGCGCTCGGATCGCCTCAGCGGCTCCCCACTGTCCTTTGCACCTTTATTGATGTGTGCGGATCATCCTGGCAGCTGCTGTATGTTGCTTTGTTGCTCCTCCTCATCAGATTCAGCTGCTGGCTCCTTCTCCTTCTCAGCTCCCTCCATTTCCTTTTCATTACCGTTGTCACCGCCATCTTCCGCACCATCCTCTTCTGCTACCGGAACTTCTCCCACTTCAGGTACAAGTGCGGGAGGAAGTGGAACTGCAGAGATAGGGCTCCAAGTCCAGCCCTTCACATCCTCCTGACAGACCACGTCACGGCTGCGGATGATCTTGCGAGCAGTGAGTTTGTAGAGGCGGTATCCCATGGTATCGTAGCCAAGGAAGGCAGACTTCACTAACTTTGCTTCTAGCTTGTTACGGCTGCCGGTGGGCACGTGCATGAATGCGCCACACCCAAAGACTTCCAAGTACGTTACTGTTGACTTGCGTCCCGTCCACGCCTCCTCCGGTGTCATCAGTGACACGACCCGCATGGGACTCCGGTTTTTCAGGTACACGGCAGTGTTGACCCCTTCCGCCCAGAAGGTTGGTGGGAGCTCCACATCTTGGAGCATGGTGCAAACACGCTCCATGAGTGTGCGGTTCACACGTTCAGCTTTGGTATTCCAGGTGGGGTGACCTCGTGCTTGATTCCGTGACGCTTGAGAAAGGTACGGAAGTCGTTGGAGAGGTACTTTCCTCCACTATCGGTGCAAAGCACCTTCAACCGCCTGCGACTCTCATTCTGTGCAGCAGCAATTCACACCTTGAAAGCATCAAAGCACTCATCCTTGTAAGCCAAGAAGGACACCCACGTCTTCCTCGACTTGTCATCAATGAATGTGACAAAGTACAACCTGCCGGACACGGACTGTGATGGCACAGGACCACACAAAACAGAGTAAATAAGTGAGAGAAGCTCAGCCACCCCCTATCCTTCCCCTGTGAAAGGAGCACGGGCTTGCTTCCCTTCAATGCAGCTATCACAAGTCAATGCAGCAGGCTGCTTCACCCCCTTGAGCCCCAGGCCACAGACCATCTGCTGCATTGAGATGATGGCGCCAAAGCCGAGGTGACCAAGCTGGTGGTGCCACAGGCCGATGTCGTGTTTTCCCTCTCTCGCCACCAACGCTGAGTCGGCTTCCTTCTTCGACGCCACGTAGAGGCGGTAAAGACCATCCTCCTTGTGCGCGTTTGCAAGCCTACGGCCTGCACGGGCAGAGATGGTGCAGCCACCATTCTCAAAGCAAACCTACATGCCTTCATAGATGAGAGATGAGAGAGAGAGGAGGTTAGCTGCTAGCCCCGGAACATGGAACACCCCCTTCACACGACGTTCTACGTGCTTACCCTCAATGGAAGCACAAAACACAATCTCACCTTCCCCAGTTGCCATTTGCACATGATTGTCCTCCATGTACACCCGACGAGGCTCGATCGCGGTGTAGACGACGAACCACTCCCGGCGACACGTCATGTGCCGCGTGGCTCCCAAGTTGATGATTCAGAACAAGGCGGTGTTGTCGGAGACGTGCAGGATGCGGATGGTGGTCACAAATCCACTCTCCTAATCCGTTGCATTCACGTAAGCGTCGGAATGCTTTCCCGCTCCCACTCCAGCCGTAAGGTCCGCCTTCTTCTTCATGCATTCGTGCGCCCAATGGTCCGGCTTCTTGCAGTAGTGGCAATTCCTTCCTCTTCCCTCCTCCGCCGTTGCCCCTGGTTGGTGCAGCACCACCCCCATGACCAGAGTTGGTGATGAGAGTGACGTCCAGTCCACTTCCGTCCTCCTCTCCCTTGCGTCGCTCCTCCTCAAACAGCAGGCTCTCCTCCACATCGTTGAGGGAGAGCTTGTCACTGCACTGGTCCAGGGCAACATTGAGAGGAGTGTAATTGCTAGGAAGGCCACATAGGATGGTTAGCATGAGCACACGCAACTTGACAGGGTCCGCAATCGCAGCAAGCTGGTCAGGGAGAGATTTCACCATGTTGATGTAGTCAATCATGGATCCAGACTCATCCATCTTCACAGTGTGAAAGCGACGACGCAACTGCATGTTCATGAGGATTGACTTAGAAGCATAAGTGGACTCTGTTGAATGTTTTTGCCCCTTGTTCAGTGTTGTAGGACGGATCAGGAATGCTCTGCCCCTTGTGGAGGTATGACCCCTACATCCGTTGTAGTGTGACTCAACTATGCTCTGTCTCTTGTGAGATATGACCTGTGAGTACACCATGTGGGTGAGTGGTTACCTTGGCCATTTTGTTGATTTGGCCAAGTGAGAGGTCATGAGGTCAATCCTGGCCCCATGCATATCTTGTTTGCTGTGGAAGCTTCCAAGAAAGAAAGTCCGTAGCTTCTTGGACGCTACATGGTTGGTCTGTCACCTTGACACTAGGATGCTTATGTGTCAAGCCCACAGTGCAAGTCTATTGGTGACGTGGCTGGTTCAGGCCACTTCCCAGGAATGTGCTTTTGAGTTCTAGGACTGGACAGACAGCTATAAAAGGACTTGTCTTGCATGCTGATCAATCAACCCTTGCTTGATGCTCTCTTGCGTATTGACGACTTGAGCTCTTCTTGAGATGTAATGCTAAGGCGTTAGTACTCTTGAAGGTGAAGTGTATGCCTGATTAAGTTTGGGGTGCATGACACATACCTGCAAAGGAAGAAGGTGTAAGAACCTTTGTGAGCTTTTTTGGTTTCGCGGCTTCTCTGCCGGAGGTGGTTAGCTCAGTAGCTAACAGACTCAAGCTTTTTCCAAACCTCCTTTGGCGTAAGGATGCCACGGATGAGGAGTTACTGCCGTTCGGCGAGGTGGAGGTAGATGGTTGCAAGGACGCGGTCACGCTTCTTGCGGTAGATACGGGCCTTACCAGGAGAGAGGGAGCTTTCTGCTAGTTCCTTCTCCTTCTCATCCACCTAGCTCCATAGATCCTTCTCCATCAGCACCATCTTCATGTTGTTGGTCCAGTTGAAGAAGTTCTTGCCTTCGAACTTGGCGATGTTGACGCCTGCCACCACAGAAGCAGATGTCGCCATAGTAGTGCAACGTTCGGCCCACAAACGGCTCTCTCACACAACAGGGAGCAAGGAATGCCTCAAGGATGAGACAAAGCCTTATTCTAGCTCTGATACCACCGGTGGAAACTGGGACAGCCCTCATGAAGGTGATCAGGCTCAGCAAGAGCCGCCTAGGCACGACCAACTGTTTGTGAGAGGGAGTTGCATGTTACACATACAGAAATTACGGAAGCGAATGTAGGTTTGCAAAGAACTTGAATGTCTGAATTCACTCTTGAGTGAGAAACTACATTAGCACAGCTTTCTAACAAGCCTAAGTAGGCCTCATTGGGCACATGGAGCTGGAAGAAATACTCTGTCAAAGTTCACCTCCTAGCACACTCCTAGCCTAGCGGGATGAGCGGCAGTCACACTCTCACACAAGAGAATTACTATCCCTGCCGTGTGCACAACCAATAATCTTTGTGGAGACCTTCCTTGAAGCTACGTGAAGGTCCTCCTGCCGCCTTTCTACCTTGAAGGCCACTCCAAACCTCCCTAGCCAATAATTGTGGCCGTCAGTGGTGCTAGTAATATAGGACCCGTCACTTGAACTGGACCCATTGCCACCAAACCTTAAACATCCATATCTCCCTTAAACAAACTCCAAGTCGAGTTCCTTAAAGTTCTAAAGAACCAGCAAAACATCCTCTATTCAGTATTTTGACCTGATGATTTTTATCAAGCAACCCACTTTGGTCACTTTTTTTGGCATTCCATCTCCAACATTCTCCCACTTTCCGAGAATAAAAATCACACAAGTCCACACTGTCCCCTCAGCTGTTGAAAGCGGTGCACTGCCAACAGCTTGGTCAAGAATTCTTCCAGCATCATGCTTGAAAGGTAGAACTTGATCTGCACCACCTGCTTCGCCACGAGTTCGCGGATGAAGTGATATGGCAGGTCAATGTACTTGGTGTGGGCGTGAAACTCTGTGTCCTTGGTCAGAGCAATGGCGCTCATGTTGTCACAGTAGATTGTAGTTGTTGTGGTCTGCTGCTGTCCAAGGCTTGCCAGCAACTCATGTAGCCACACCGTTTCCTTTGCTGCTTCACTCAAGATGATGTACTCAGCTTCGGTAGAGGAGACGACGACGCACTCTTGCTTCTTGCACCTCCAACTAATTGCACCTTCCCCAAGTACAAACATGAACCCACTGGTCGACCTCCTTGTGTCCAGGTCACCTCCCCAATCTGCATCGCAGTAGCCGATGAGGATGGGGCTGTTGTTGTTGTTGAAGGTGAGGCAAAGGCTGCTGCTGCTGTCAAGGTAGCGCAGCACGCACTTGACCGCCTCCCAATGTGGCACGCCCGGATTCGCGCAAAACTTGCTGAGCACTCCCACTGCTTGGCTGATGTTGAGGCGCGTGCCGACTACTGCGTACATGAGGCTCCCAACTGCTGTTTGGTACGGCACTTCTTCCATGCGGCTGCTCTCTTGCATGCCACGGGGAATTTGGGTCATGTTTAGCTTTGCTCCCACTTCCAGTGATATTGCGGCCTTGCACGCTCCTGCCATGTTGAAGTGCTTGACGATGTCGCTCACGTACGTGCTCTACGACAACTCCAAATTCAGCTGCTGCCGGTCGCGTTTGACATGAAGGCCAGGGTAGTAGCTGAGCTCTCCCATGTCTTTCATGTCAAACCTGGCAGCAAGGGACTGCTTCACATCGTCCAAAAGAGACTTGGAGTCAGATGCAATGAGCAGATCATCAACATAGAGCAAGATGATGACCTGGCTTGCCTCTTGTGTTTGCCCATAGACTACATGGTCAGGTTCACTGTGCACAAAGCCCACTCCAGCCAGCTTCTCATCCATCTTGTGGTACCATGCTCGCGGGTCTTGCTTCATGCCGTAGAGGGTCTTCACAAGCTTGCACACCAAATCCTCCCTTCCCTCCACCACATACCCCTCCGGCTGCTCCACGTACACATCCTCCTTGAGGTCACCATTCAGAAATGCACAAGTCACATCCATTTGGTGCACCTCCCAGTCCATAGCAGTAGCAAGAGCGAGGTTCACTCGGATGCATGGGAATTTTGCGACAGGTGCAAATTTCTCATTGTAATCTACACCCTCAGTCTGTGCATGCCCCTTTGCAACCAACCATGCTTTGTACCTGAGCACCTTACCATCCGTACCACACTTTCGCCTGAAAATCCACCGGCATCCGATCACCCGGCTGCCACGTGGAGCTTCCTCAAAGGTTCAGGTGCCGTTCTTCATGAGCGCACCATACTCCTTGTCTGCTGCGGCACGCCAATCTGTTGCCTCACACTACGCATGGCTTCAGCGAATGTGGCTGGGTCATCGGCGACTGAGAGGAAGGGAAGCTCGAGGTCAGACGACTCTGTCGGTGGTGGAACGGTGCACACGTTCACCAGCTCCTCCAGTGGCCTCTGTCTGCTTGCGAGGCGCTCAGATTGCCTCAGCGCCTCCCCACTATCATGTGCACCTTTGTTGATGCGTGTGGATCGTCGTGACACCTGCTCTATGTTTCTTTGTAGCTCCTCCTCATCATATTCCGTTGTTGGCTCCTTCTCCTTCTCAGCTCCCTTCATCTCCTTGCCATTACCGCTGTCACCGCCATCTTCCGCACCGTCCTCTTCTGCTATCAGAACTTCTCCCACTTCAGGTACAATTACGGGAGCAAGTGGAATTGCAGACATAGGGCTCCAAATCCTGCCCTTCACGTCCTCTTAAAAGACCACGTCACGGCTGCGAATGATCTAGTGTACATCAAGGTTGTAGAGGCGGTATCCCATGGTGTCGTAGCCAAGGGAGCCTTCACTGACTTTGCGTCTAGCTTGTTATGGCTGCCAGTAAGCACGTGCATGAATGCATCACACCCAAAGACTTTCAGGTGTGTCACTGTTGGTTTGCGTCCCGTCCACGCCTCCTCCGCTGTCACCAGCGGCACGGCACGTGTGGGACTCCAGATTTTCAGGTACAAGGCAGTGTTGACCGCTTCCGTCCAAAACGTTGGCGGGAGCTCCGAGCCTTAGAGCATGGTACAAACACACTCCATGAGTGTGTGGTTTGAACTTTCAGGTACGGTATTCAAGGTGGGATGATCTCGTGCTTGATCCCGTGACGCTTTGAGGAAGGTGCGGAAGTCGTTGGAGAGGTCCTCCACCATCGGTGCGAAGCACCTTCAACCGCCTGCCACTCTTATTCTGTGCAACAGTAATCTACATCTTGAAAGCATCAAAGTACTCATCCTTGCAAGCCAGGAAGGACACCCACGTCTTCCTTAACTTGTCATCAATGAACGTGACAAAGTACAACTTGCCGGACAAGGACTGTGATGGCATAGCACCACACAAAACAGAGTGAACGAGTGAGAGAAGCTCAGCCATCCCCTTCCCTTCCCCCGTGAAAGGAGCACAGGCTTGCTTCTCTTCAATGCGGCACTCACAAGCCGATGCACCAGGCTGCTTCACCCCCATGAGCTCCAGGCCACGGACCATCTGCTGCATGGAGATGATGACACCAAAGCCGAGGTGACCAAGCCGGCAGTGCCACAGGCCGATGCCGTGTTTTCCCTCTCTTGCCGCCAACGCTGAGTCAGCTTCCTTCTCCAACGCCACTTTGAAGCAGTAAAGACCATCCTCCTTATTCGCTTTTGCAAGCACACGGCCTGCACGAGCAGAGGTGGTACAGCCCCCATTCTCAAAGAAAACATGCATGCCTTCGGAGATGAGAGATGAGACAGAGAGGAGGTTAGCTGCCAGCCCCAAAACATGGAGCACCCCCGTCACACGACATTCCATGTCCTTACCCTCAACGGAAGTACAAAATACAATCTCACCCTCCCCAACCGCCATTTGCACATGATTGTCCCCCATGTACACCCGACGAGGCTCGATAGCAGTGTAGACGTCGAACCACTCCCGGCGACACGTCATGTGCTGTGTGGCTCCCGAGTCGATGATTCAGAATAAGGCAGTGTTGTCAGAGACGTGCAGGACGCGGATGGTGGTCAGAAATCCACTCTCCCAATCTGCTGCGTTCACACAAGCATCGGAATGCTTTCACGCTCCCACTCCAGCCGCAAGGTCCGCCTTCTTCTTCCAGCTTTCGCGCGCCCAATTGCCCGGCTTCTTGCAGTAGTGGCAGTTCTCCTTCTTCTTCCCTCCTCTGCCGTTGCCCCTGGTTGGTGCAGCACCACCCCAATGACTAGAGTTTTTATGAGAGCGACGTCCAGTCCGCTTCCGCCCTCCTCTCCCCTACACCGCTCCTCCTCAAACAACAGGCGTTCCTCCACATCGTCCAGGCAGAGTTTGTCGTCGCGCTGGTCCACGGCAATGATGAGAGGAGTGTAATTGCTAGGAAGGCCAGAGAGGATGGTTAGCATGAGCACATGCTCCTTGACAGGGTCCTCAATCGCAGCAAGCTGGTCAGAGAGAGACTTCCCCATGTTGATGTAGTCAATCATGGATCCAGACTCATCCATCTTCACAGTGTGAAAGCTATGACGCAACTTCATGTTCATGAGGATTGACTTTGAAACATAAGTGGACTCAAGATTTTTCCAAAACTCCTTTGGCGTGAGGATGTCACGGTCAAGGAGTTGTTGCCGTTTGGCGAGGTGGAGGTAGATGGTTGCGAGGGTACGGTCACGCTTCTCGCGGTAGGTACGGGCCTCGCCAGGAGAGAGGGAGCTTTCTTCTGGTTCCTTCTCCATCTGATGCACCTGGCTCCACAGACCCTTCTCCATCAGCACCATCTTCATGTTATTGGTCCAATTGAAGAAGTTCTTGCCTTCGAACTTGGCGATGTTGACGCCTTCCACCACAGATTGGATGTTGCCATAGTAGTGTAACATTTAGCCCTGAAACGGATCTCTCACACAACAGGGTGTAAGGAATGCCTCAAGGATGAGACAAAGCCTTGTTCTAGCTTTGATACCACTGATGGAAACTGGGACAGCCCTCAGGGAAGTGATCAGGCTCACCAAGAGCAGCCTAGGCAGGACCAACTGTTTGTGAGAGGGAGTTGCAGGTTGCAAAGACAGAAATTACGGAAGCAAATATACGATTGTAAAGGATGCGGACGTCTAAATCAACTCTTGATTGAGAAATTACATGAGCACAGCGTTCTAACAAGCCTAAGTACGCCTCATTTGGCTCATGGAGCTGGAAGAACCACTCTGTCAAACTTCACCTCCTAGCACACTCCTAGCCTAGCAGGATGAGCGGCAGTCACACTCTCACACAAGAGAATTACCATCCCTGCCATGTGGACAACCAATAATCTTGGTGGGGACCTTCCTTGAAGCTCCATGAAGGTCCTCCTGCCGCCTTTCTACCTTGAAGGCCGCTCCAAACCTCCCTGGCCAATAATTGTGGCCGTTATTTGCGATGGTAGTGCAGGAGCCGTCACTTGAACCGGACCCATTGCCAACAAACCTTGAAAATCCATATCTCCCTCAAACGGACTCCGAATCGAGTTCCGTAAAGTGCTACAGAACCAGGAAAAAATCCTCTGTTCACTTTTGTGACCTAATGATTTTTATCGAGCAACCCACTTTGATCACCGTTTTTGGCATCCCATATCCAACACTATGTGTATGTAGGCACGTCTAGACAGTAGGCTGAGTTCTAAACCAGGCACGTACAATACATTTGAAATCTAGAGCAGTCCAAACGGTCCATGGAATTACACCACACCTTCATCCTAAACAGGAACCTCATGCCCAACAGTCGTACGCACAGACTTCACAAAGCGTACAGGACCAACTACCACAAAATCACAGCGACGACATGTCATGTGGTGGGTGGCACCCGAATCTAGGATCCACGGGGCATCCGTGACATGCTCGGGCAACATGAGCAAACAGATGCCAACAGCGCAGACAATGGACAGAGGTGGATGAGCAGACAATTGCTGGGCCGCACTGACGTCACGTGTCTACTATTGGAATATTGAAGTCAACACTGACAACTTCCCTCGGATAATCCGAGATCTCAATAAATGGTTCAGGACCGGCATGGAGCCACCACGAACCACCTCGCCAACGGATTGTCGGTCACAACTAGTAATCTAGAGGCGAGGGGCCCCTAATAACTGCGACCACTTCGCAATCGCGTCCGGCTATCGAAGAAGAAGCCGTTGTGATGCGCTTGATCTATTATGTGATATATTACCGAGGATGTTCATTCCCTCAAGCTTAACCAGAACAGTTCTTCTCATCCTGTTCCCCTTTTAGTTCCGCGGCTTCACCGCCGTGTCTTCGCTCTGCTCGCACCCCGCACACCTTGTCTTTGCCAGCCTCTTACAGCTCTCAGCTCTTCGCTCCGTCACTCTCGCTCCTTCGCAGTGCTCTCTCTTTCATCCAGCCATCTCTCATTTCACTCTCACTCTTTCGCTCCCCCGACATCTTGACTTCTCTCAAGCTTTAACTCCTCAGGGCTATTCTTGCTTATGTCATCGTACTGACGCACCCATGCCTATCCCAATGCTTCTGCCTGCTTCTACTACTACCGCTCTTCTGCCTACATTCTTCTGACATGGTATCAGAGCCTCATGCAACATCACCTGGTGCCTCGTAACCTCGTCATCGCTCTGTCACTATCCTTACTTCATTACCTTAATCTGCAATCCTCTGCCGCAGCTACCGTTGTCTCGCGCCCCTCTGCCTCGCCAGTAGCTAACATCAGCAGTACCGCTCGAGTGTTCCTCGCGCTGAAGAAACGCTACGTCACCCTGAGAAAGCCCTACGTCCATTCCGCGCCCGTGGCGAACTCTTGGTGCCCCATCGTCCACAACAGCCGCAAGCAGCTCCCAAGCTGCCACCTGCCGTCAACTACCAATTTCCTGCCATTCGCCATCCAGTGCCCCTCATCTCCGTAGGCCTCGCAAGCACCGTCGCACCTATCCTCTCTTCTCATCCATCTCATCTGCTATCTCTACCTCATCATCCTCAATCCGCCTGCACCTATCATTTTGAGCCGCCTTCTCGCGCCGCCTTCTCGCTTCAGCAGTCGATTTACCGCCGTCGGGATATTGGACACCACCAGTCGTCCTGCTCCCATTACAAGCCAACTGGGGAACAAGCTGTCACTCTCCCGGCATCAGCGGACCAGTGTCTCTGCTCACCGCATGTCTCCCTCCACTGCAACCAACTTCCTCTAACTGCCAGGATATCGGACACCACTAGTCTTCCTGACCGTCGAGGGCCAACTAGGGAATAAGTCGTCACTCTCCTGAAAGTAGAGCAAGTAGTTGTCTTGCTCCTGCTCCCGACCGCGCCGCCTACAGTCCACCTTCCTCCTCCAACATCATCATCAGCCTCCATTCCTCTCCGTGTCATCTCCACCGTCATCTCCATCACATCATTCATCATCTTCCCTCATCTGCCTCCGCCGAGTCGCTCTCATCAATTTCATCCGCCTCCTCTCAACTCCTCAAATCACACTTCATCATCATCCGCGCAGCCTCCAGATCAGTCTTCTTCATCGATCATCACTTCACAGCGCACGTGGTTTCGCCCCTGTGCCCACTTAGTCATCAGCCGCCTCCTCATTTCTTCACATCGTTCTTCCGCTCGGCACAAGGATTCGCCCGGTCGTATTGCTATTTCCGCGACGACCTGCGCCCACGCCGAAAATCTTCACAGCGCGAGTGGCTTGCCCCTGCGCCCACTCCGTCATTATCATCAGCTTCAGCCTCCGCATCATCAGTATGTGCTCTCAGCACAAGGATCTGCACGAGCTATTTGCCCGCTTTGCAGTAGCCTGCACCCACGCCGGCAACAGATTTCTCACGGCGCGTTGGCTTCTGCCTTCCCCTTACCGCATCCTAATCCCCTACTTCAGCAGCGCACGAGGTTCCGCCCCTGCGCCCACTCGGTCATCAACCGTCTCATCCTCCATCCGCTCGTTTGCTTCCACATCATTCCCGCTCGGCACAAGGATCCGCCCGGTCGCATCGCCTGATCTGCGACGACCTGCGCCCACGCTGATAACTTCCCCAGCACACGTGACTTTGCCCCTGCGCCCACTCAATCATCAAATAAGTTCTTCCGCTTTCAGCATCATCTCCTGCTCGGCACAAGGATCTACCCGGTTGCATCACCTATTCCGTGACAACCTGCACCCAAGCCGGAAACTTCCACAGCGCACATGGATTTGTCCCTGCACCCACTCAAAATCATCAATCACTCCTTCACCCTCTGCATCATCTTCTGCTCGGCACTCAGATCCTCTTGATTGCATCGTCCGCCCTACGACGACTTGCACTCGAGACAACAACATCCACAGCACATGCGGTTCCGCCCTTGTGCCCACTCAATCATCGTTTGATTTTTTCGCTCTTTGCATTGTCCTCTGTCCAGCACAAGGATTCGCTCGGTCATATCGCCTGCTGCGCAACGACCTGCACCTTTGCCAAAACTTCCTGCAGCACATGCGGGTTGCCCCTGTGCCCACTCTGACATCATCAACTGCCGCCTCCTCATCACCGCCCTCTCCATCGTCTTCTGCTCAAACTCAAGGATCTACACAATCGCACTGACCATTTTGCAACGGTCTGCACCCACCATCTCCACCATCACCTCTCTAAGGGACCATGCCAAGGAGAATGAGCTCTCGGCGGTATCCCCTTGGAACAACACCCTCATCAAGGTCAACTCCACAACTGAACTTGATAAATCAACGGTTTCCCTCAGTACTCTCTACACCAGAACAATCCATGAGCGACAACACAATCAATGCCCTTCTTCGTGTTCAACCTTCAGTGAAGCCAATCTACTTCATTGACTGCTCAACACCCAACAGCGCACTGATCCACATTGTCACTCACCTCCCAGAGTGTATACGGGACTCCCCCCAACTGCACAGGAAAAGGGATGGCTCTACAAACTACCATCAATGGAGAGTTGAACTACTCCTCAACCTGGGACAATTTCAATTTCCCAATTTCAATCTCCAACAGGTACTACTCAGTCTCCTCGACTCAATATCCTTTCTTGGTACGGACTGGGTCGAAGCACTTCTGAAGGAGGCGCTCATCCTCACCACTCACCACTCCCTTCACCCACTTATCTGACACCTACATGAAGGATTTCCTGAGATCTGGCACACCCTCTATCTGACCTGTACATCACCTTCTCTCCAGTGTTGACTTCAAGGGGGACTGCTGGAATATTGAAGTCAACACTGACAACTTCCCTCGGATAATCCGAGATCTCAATAAATGGTTCAGGACCGGCATTGAGCCACCACGAACCACCTTGCCAACGGATTGTCCGTCACGACTAGTAATCTAGAGGCGAGTCGCCCCTAATAACTGCGACCACTTCGCAATCGCGTCCGGCTAGCAAAGAAGAAGCCGTTGTGATGCCATTGCTCTGTTCTGTGATATACTACCGAGGATGTTCGTTCCCTCGAGCTTAACCAGAACCGTTCTTCTCATCCTGTTCCCCTTTGGTTCCGCGGCTTCGCCGCCGTGTCTTCGCTCTGCTCGTACCCCGCACAACTTGTCTTCGCCAGCCTCTTACAGCTCTCAGCTCTTCGCTCCGTCACTCTCGCTCCTTCGCTCTGCTCTCACTTTCATCCAGCCATCTCTCATTTCGCTCTCACTCTTTCACTCCCTCGACATCTCGACTTCTCTCAAGCTTTAACTCCTCGGGACTATTCTCGCTTACGTCATCGTGCTGACGCACCCATGCATATCCCAATGCTTCTGCCTACTTCTACTACTGCCGCTCTTATGTCTGCATTCTTTTGACATCTACAACTCATCAAGCCACGAAAGGTCACCATGACCTGAGCACACTACGGTGAAGACAGCGGATAGACCAGCATCATCACGCACGACGAATGACTCCATAGACTCAACAGCACTCCGTTTCCTACCGCCACCATTACGACTGCTCGTCACGGACTCGACAGACCAAACGGTGGGACCCCTTGGCTCAGTCAATACAGTCGCACCTCCCAGAGTGGTGAGCCGGAGAAGCTGGCGGAGATCGGTGATCTCGCAGGCCTGGGTCGCAAGCTGCTGCTCCAGAAGTGGCAGGACGTTGGTGTTGGCTATAGGTGCATCAGCTGACGGTGAAGACTACATGTCAGTCACTGTTGTGATGTATGCGGAGGTGTGCTCACGTTGCTTGAATGCTCGTTGTAGACCTTGTGCAATCTTCGTCCAATTCTTGGATAGCCTACACTCCGTGTAGCGGTGCGCTCGGCCACAGTTGTAACACTCCCACTGACGCTCCCTAGCCGGCTTTGAAGTACCCAATTCCTTGCCCTCCTTGGCACCCCTCCTGTTTTTTTGTGCCTTCTTCCCTTGGACTATTGTAGCTTAACCGGCTGTGTTTACGATAGTCGTCGTCGACTGTGATGACGGATGGAAGGGAAGGGAGAAGGCGCGTGATGCATGAACAACTGTGAAGGCTGCGACGGATGCACCATAACAGACTTCATTTTCTGCTCCAACTCCTGCCACGTGTAAGGAAGTGTTACAAAACCCATGACACGAGCAAACCTCTATCGGCCATCTCTTGAAGGCTGCTCAGGCGGAACTTGTCAAACTCCTTGGCGTACTCGCGTCCAATGCCGATCTTGATGGTGTTGAGTTCCATGAGTTGGCCCGGCTCATGCTTCCTCAGGGCTTTGTACAGCCTCATCGCACGCCATTAGTAGTCGGCCAGTGTCTCGTGTACACCTTGACATAGAGAGTTGAAGTCTGACAGTTGATATGATGTCGTTGCCATGGTCGCGCCCTCGAAGAGAGTAGTTACCAACTCTCAAGCGCCGCGTGGGTCAGCTCCAGCACAGGTGCGAGGATCTCCTAGGAAAGGTTCGAAGTCAATGATGTACTCCTCGGGGACGGACTTCAAGAGACTGTACGCAGCGAAAGCGGCGGTAGCCGTCTGCTGGAGGTTTGTGACCTGGTACTGGATGGTGTAGTGTAGATACACCCTTCATTGACCGCCCACATACGGAACCGTGGCTCCCAAGTGTTGTAGCTATCCTCCTGCCGGTAAGTCGGGGGTTCGGTCTCAAACCACTTAGGTGGCTTTGTTATCAGCAGAGCTGTAGGGTAGCTTGTTCTGGCGACGGATACGGGGAGTCCTCCCTCAGTCATAGACTCATGCAAAGTATCTGGTCCTCTAAGGACGCAAGGTCTGTAGTGACCTTGGGCTGGTTGCTTTCGCCTGCTTCGCTGATTGGTACTGCTTGGCATGCCGAGCAGGTTTGACGTCGTTTTTCTAACAATGCAAGATATAGGCGTAGCATGCCTTCCTCGTCAATGGTATCTTCATCTGATTGTGGAAGGTCATCGGATGGATTGGCATCGAACGCTCCTAACGTAGCATCAACGTCGGCTGCAACCGCACTCTCGACTGTCATCTTAACCTTGCGCAGGGCATCATGGAGCAGCTTCTGCGATCCCTCCTATTGTTGCAGCTGCTGCTGTGGCTGGAATGCGTCCCGAAACAGCTTGAATAAATCGGCCATCTGTTTGGCTGTGTATTCAGCCTGTTGTGCTTATTAATCACGCATTTTGAGTAGACCACGCGCCAATGAGCCACGGCTAGACAGGAACTCGTCCCACGTCGTACCTGGTGTGCCGCCACTCACACCGGAGGCGGCAATGCCCGCGTCCATAGTGGAGCCGACACTGCCGACTCTGAGGATAGCACAGGTGTCCACTAGTGGTGCTCACACTGCCATTGAGAGGTGAATAATGCCAAATCGAATTTCGGCAGCGTTCACCTTGCTTGAGCAGGTATGGATTGTGTGATGGGGTATTTTGCTATGTGAAGGCCTCCGCCGATGAATCTCCCCACGCTGCCAAATGGTTTTGGCAGCGTTTTCCATGCCCCAGTGGACGTGGGGAATATGACGAGGCCTGTTTTATCCTAAAACTCGTCGATGGACCCCTCCCACGCTGCCAAAAAATTTTCGGCGGCATTTCCCCCGCCCTTGTGTGTGTGGGAAATCAGGGAGAGGTTGTGAGGTAGTCTGTGTACCTAAACCACCACCATCCAATCCAGGAACAGAGGGGAATCCAGCCAGAAGGGGCAAGGGTAGACCGGAGAGGACCTTATGGCTGATGTTGTGGCCACCGTTGTTGCTGCTACTGCTGTTGCGGCTGTTGCTTCCGCCGAACCCTGTTGCACGCCCACGCCGCTACAGTTGCTGCTCTGTGCAGCTGCAAGCGGTGTTGTGGCTTTGCCATTGTGGTTGCCACACACTGCACCGGCTACGGCTAAGCGGCCATCGCTTCTTCCACCGATGGAAGTTGGGGCTCACGTCATGCAGTTCTCCGGTAGTGCCGGAGGCAGAATGTTGCAAAAATCTTTTCAGCAGTTCCCATCGTCGCGAAGGCCGTCTTGGGAGCGATGCATAGCAGGAGTGGCGGCGTCTTAGGCTGCCACCGTAGCATCACTTGCAGCCTTGGCAATGGTAGCAGTTACGGGAGTAGCAGCAGTTGCATGAGCAGCCACAACACCTTTAGGAGCAACCACAACAGTAGTTGCGGCAGCTACGCAACAGCAGTAGTAGCAGTCACATCAGCCGCGGGTGAATCAATAGCAACGGCAACAACGGCATTCGGCAGCCACACAGGGCAAAAGCAGTAGTAACCAGAGCGACAGCATCTTAGGCCACCAGTGCAACAGCAACTGTAGCCTCGGCAATAACAGCGACTGCAGCAAAAGCCGCACGAGCAGCTGCAACAGCTACAGCAGTAGCCTCAATAGCCTTAGTAGCAGCTGCGGCAGCCTAGTCAGCAGTAACTACTAGAGCAGCCGTATTAGCACCCGCAGCATCTACACAACAGCAGTATTCGTAGTCTAGTCGACATTAGCAACTGCAGCATAAGCAGAAGCGACCGTAGCAGCGTAAGCAGAAGCGGCCGCAACAGCAGCGGCGGCATCAGTGGCGCACCGGCCACGCATCACAGCTGCGACATCCGATAGCCGCACACAGCATAAGCAGAACCAACCAGCTTGCTGCTTACTGTCAGGAAGTTGCTTGGCAGCTTCCCGACAGCAGGGTCGCAGATCAACAAACTTGTCGATCGGCACCTGGCACCTGCCGACTGACGAGAACGGCAAGCGCCGGCGGGACGGGTGCCACCGACAGCTCCACCGGCGGAAAAAAAGAAAAAAACAAACGGCCAAGGTGCACCCATACCCACATCGTCGCCAACCCCTCTTGGCTAACCCATCCTCCTAACTCTTGTTCTTTCTGCTTTTATTTTGTTTGATTTTCTTGAACGTTTATCTTCCTCATTCCTGACATTTTTTTTGTTGTTCTCTCCTTGGACGATCTCGGTTGAGACCCCAATATTTGGAGACCTGTCCGAAATGTTGAGGGAGACCCCTTCTCCTCACGGTCGAGACCCCGGTGTGTGGGTTTATCCCTCACCGTGGCAGACCATTCCCTCATCTGCCCTTGTCCAAGCCTCGACATGGCTATGGTAGTATTGCCGCCGTCTGGGTGGCACTGGGGCCCGTCCCACTCTTATCCCACCATTTATGGACCATCGTCCGCCTGCTACATTCCACGACATTGGCTCACCACCTCCTCTTCATCCTTTGTCCCGACTCCTTCTCCGCCGGCCGACTCGGGCTTCTCCCAGGTGTTCATTCCATCTTCCTCCGCTTCTCACTCAACACCCTCTCAGCCGCGACCAGTCGACGTCTCCGACGGTGTGAGTTTGGCAGTCGACTCCGAGGGTCACCATTATGAGTCGGATGGATCCCTTCGAGGAGCGTCGTTAGGGGGTCCGGGCGTCGGGGATGCATGGATTGAGGAGTGGCAGCATGCTACATGTCCATGTCTTTTCGCCCATTGTCTAGGTCGTGCTCCGTCGTCTGCTTCTACTTCCGGTCGTGCCGCTATATGTCATGTCTCGTCCCCTGCTCGTGTGTCTCATGGTTTCTGTATTCTTGACTCTTGAGCCACTCACCACATGATATCGTCGCGTGTCGCGTTCGTGTCGTTGGGGCATGTCAGGGATGTCCACTTTTTCCGCACTAGTTTAGGGCAAATGCTCCCTGTCCAGGGCGTTGGTGTTGTACGGTTTTTTGGTCCCTCTGGTAATGTGTTCATGCCCGATGTGTTATTGGTGCCTGCACTTGAGGTGAGCTTGCTGTCAGTCACTACCCTGGATGATCAGGAAATGGACTTTGTCACATCTCGTGGCCTTGGTACTGTCTCATTGTAGTCGTCTGGACGTATTGTGCTCTGTGGCCTTCACTGTGATAAACTGTACCGTGTGCCTCTGTTTGCACCTAGCATGCCCATTGTTGCCGCTGCTCACACCCATGTTGCTCCTGCACTTTCTGCGGAGCATGCACGCTTGCTTCATCTTCGCCTGTGCCATGTGAGCACTGCTGCAATTCACGACTTGCTATGCTACCAACCTGCAACCGGTTTGGATGCTGCCACCTTCTCCACTCTGTGCACCGTAGACTGCATAGATTATGTGCAAGGAAAAATGCATCGCTCCCCTTTCCATATGTCAACGGTGCGCACCCATGAGTCGCTCACTCTTGTCTATGCTAATGTTATCGGACAGTTCCCAGTTGAGTTCATCGGTGGCGGTCGTTACGTCCTCTGTCTGACTGATGACTATTCCCGCTTCTGTTGGATCTCTCCTCTCCATCTCGAGAGTGATATCGGTCCCACGATCAATTCCTCGCTTGTCTAGGCAGAGCGTGCCTGTCAACGCAAGCTGCAGGTGTTTTGCTTTGATCATGGTGGTGAGTTTATTGGACCCAACCTACATTTTCTTACGTCGGTCGGTGTCCGGTTTGAATTGTCCGCACCATACACCCCTCAACAAAATGGCATTTTTCAGTGTTGGAACCGCACTCTTCTGGATGGGATTTGCACCCTGCTGGTTGAGTCTGGCCTGTCTGAAGCCTTCACTTATGAGGCCATGAAGTACATGACTTGGGTGTGGAACCGGGTTCCTCATGTGCCCCTTCCACACCACGTCACGCAATACGAACGTTGGTACCAACGCTGCGCCAATTTGCGCATTGCGCGGATTTGGGGTGCGTTGCCAGTGTCTGGCTCCCTGAGGACCAGCATGGTGAGAAGCTCTCCACGCGCAGGCCTTTGTGTCCGTTCATTGGTGTTTCATCATAGTCCAAGGCATGGCTTTTCTGGGATCCTGAGCGTCATCGTGTCATTGAGTCACGTGAGGTTCTCATCTTTGAGAGCAAGTTCAGTCAAGACATTGTCCATCGCGTCCCTTCTCTTGGCCTAGTCTCGCGTATTGCCGGAAGCTCTTGGGCTGGATGGCCCTCTGGCGCCTCTCCGTGCCCCCACGTGTCTCCCGTCTCACCTGCACCTCCGCATGCGTCTGTCGCGGCACCCGCATCTATGTCGCTCCCTGCGTCGCAGCCTGCATCGTCGGCACCTACATTGTCGCCTGCCTCCCTCCCTATGTCTTCATCCACCTCTTCCTCCGCATCTACATCCGCGTCGTTGCCCGTGCCATCCCCTGGTATTGTCTCCTCTTCATCGCCAGCATCGTCTTCCACGTCGTCCCCTCCGTTGTCGCCTGCATTTTCTTGCGCCTCTCCGCTTCACTGTGATCCCTTGTTGGTTCCTTGAGCAGCGGACCCCGTTGCTCCTCCACTCTCATCCATCCCTACCCCGTACGGTCGGGCTCTAGGTGGTCACCTGTGTCCCTTGCAGTCCTCCTCTCGCTCTGTCCCCTCTGACGTTCGGTCTTTGTCAGCTCATCCATCTAGCATGACGTTGGTTCCTTCCACTAACCAGCCTGCTCCTGCCACTGGCTTGGATGCGCTTGGTCTGGCCAGAGTTTTCGTCCAGCCCAACTCGGGTGTCGGCTACTCCATGCTCGCGACCGAGTTCTTCCGTGCGATCGCCGCTGCTGAGTCTAGTCTTGCTGTGACTCACACCTCTGTTGCCACCGTACTCACTTCTCGTGGCGATGTGAGTCTCCCGCCTGATCCGGACACCATCCATCCGGCCCGTTCCGCCCTAGATGCGTCCCTCTGGGAGTATGCTATGCGTGAGGAGCTCGATGCGATCACATCGCATGGCGTCTACGACTTGGTGGAACTCCCACCTGGTCACAAAGCCATTGCCGCATGATGGGTGTTCAGGCGCAAACGTTAACCCAACGGTACGGTTGAGCACTTCAAGGCTCGCCTCACTGCCAAGGGCTTTTCTCAAGTGCCTGGTGTCGACTACGATGCCACGTTTGCCACTGTGGGGAAGTACACTACCGCCAAGGCACTGATGAGCCAGGTCGCACAGCATGACTGGGAACTATACCAAATGGATGTCAACAATGCATTCTTACACAGACGCCTCGATGAGGAGATCTACCTCGCTCAGTCGCTTGGCTTTGACGATGGTACTGGTCGCGTTTGGTGCCTTTGCAAGGCGTTGTACGAGTTGAAGCAGTCTCTGCGCTGCTGGAACCTGGAGATCTCTACCACCATTCAGCGCGATGGCTACCGTCGCAGTCCACTCATTCCTGCTCTCTTTGTCAGTGACCCTGCAGCACCGTTTGTTGCCGTCCTCGCCTATGTGGACGATCTCCTCATCACCTCGCCAGATCCACAGGCTGGCCAGGCTGTGAAGGACCTCCTCCAGTCTGCGTACAAGATGAAGGATCTTCGCCATGCCCGTGTCTTCTTGGGCATGGAGATTGAGCATGACCGTCAGCGTCGTATACTCACCGTGCATCAGGCCGGGTATGTTCGTATTCTAGGGGAGCAGTTCACCGACCTTCCGGCTCATGTTCCCCATGCATCTACGTCCATGACGTCTGCTGGGCAGCGCCTTGTGAAGACCGCTGACCCTGTGTGGTTGGGGGAGCTGGTAGACGTCACGACCTACCTCCAGGTCATCGGGTCATCGATGTTTCTTGACAGTACCACTCGTGCTGACGCTGCGTTTCCGGTCAACTTCTAGTCCCAGTTCTCTCAGTGCATGTGTCGCCTTCATCTCGAGGCAGCGTTGTGTGTCCGTTACGTCGTGTCCACACCCCGTCTCAGCTTGTGTTTTCCATGCACAACCCTCTGTCGTTGATGAATACACTGACAGCGATCGGGCCCAAGATCATGACGTGCGCAGCCGGTCCGGTTATATCTTCCTCATCGACAGCACCGCGGTTTCCTGGAAGAGCGGAAAAGAAGGTTGTGTCTCACGCAACTCGATTGAGGCTGAGTATGTCGCTCTGGGTACGGGTGTCTATGAAAGCATTTGGTTGTGTCGTCTCATGCAACAACTGCGCCAGCCTATTCATTGCATCATTCTTCGCTACGACAATGAAAGCACCCGTTGCATTGCTGAGCATGATGGCATGCATCACACGGGCACAAAATACATCAACATCGAACATCACTTTGTCCGTGAACACATTTCCTGTGGTGATGTGCGCCTGATTGGAGTTGACACCCATCAGCAGCGTGCTGAACTTCTCACGAAGGCGCTTTGTAGTGGAAACTTCAAGGTGGATAGGCATGCTGTTGGTCTCCAGTCTCTCCGTGCTGATCCCGGTTGATGTGGCTCTCTCTCATCCCGCTCTGTCACCCCAGTTCTAGCCCATGTTGTCCGCTCTCGCAATGCTGTGGCTCCTTGCTCTTTCTTGTGGCTAGTTCTCGCATGTCCCTGCCCCTTATGCGCTTATGGCGTCCGGCGTCTACGGGTCATGGGGGGGAATTGTTACGACAGTCTTGGTGACCTCTGGACTTGATGCCAACCACATGCAGGCTGGCTACACTGATCGCCGGCCACCTTCGTGGTCTCTCCCTAATCTTGCACATCTCTATGTGCACACAGGAGTTTTCTCGGTGGCCAATGCACGAGGGCAACATCTTCGGCATGTTCGCTTCTACTATTTGTCAGCTTAGTTCTGTAGGGTGTGTTTTTTTGCTTCCGTTGCTTCTTTCCGTTCGTCATTCGGCCACCCGAGTGCCCGGTACTGTTTCCAGGATCTGTCCAGTACTTGTTTGGTAGCTCGTAGATGCTTTCTTAGACTTTGCCGTAGGTTAACCGTTGCGCAGTTTGCACGTCCGCTAGCCTGACCGAGGGTGGAGGGGATATCCCTCACTCTCACTCATTGTTGATTATCTCTCACTTTTCAAGCATATCTTTGCCGTCTCTCAGCCTAACTCGGTGCCGTCTGTTCCGTTATGACACACACCGTTTCAGCCTATCCTATGTCAGTCTAAATTAACATAAATCACAAGCAAGACTAACCAAGTCACCAATGTATTGCAATTCACCAGGGCTGCAATACCGCGGTGTTTAGTACTGCGGTACCACAGTATCGCGGTACGAATACCGCGGTATCATGATTTTGTGGCAGCTCATTACCGATACCGGTACCGGCACCGCGTTACCGACGGTATTGGTAAAACACCGCGGTATTATACAATTACCGTGGTACACGGTATACCAATGTATAACACACACACACACACACACACACACACACACACACACACACACACACACACACACACACACACACACACACACACACACACACACACACACACAC
>SZWC01001543.1:194069-218166 GCA_023375785.1 Penium margaritaceum
CCCATTCCTCTCCTCCCCCTCCCCCCCGGCCCCAACCCGGCACCGCGTGCAGCCCCTCTAGCGTCTTCGGCGGCGCGACGGTCACCATGTCGCGGTGCGTCAACATGCCGCAGGGCGGCACCTTCTCCTTCGCCATGCCAACGCTCACGTCGCTGTCCGTGATCGCGCGCGCGCCTCCCGCGCTGCCGTACGGCTGGGTGGCCTTCGGCGTCTCGACGACGTGCGGCATGGTCGGCTCGCACGTCTTCATCGCGTACGCCAACTCGGAAGACTCCTCCAAGGTCGCCGTCGGCGCCTACTCCCTCGTGTCGAAGGTCCCCGGCTCCGCCGTCGCGCCGCTCAACTCCGCCTCCGCGGGCTTCTCGGTCACGAGCACGCCGGCGGTGGAGGCGACGGCGGACGGGACGGGGTACGCGGTGCGGTTCGACATCCAGTTCGACCTGTCGAAGATCCTCAACTATGTCAAGGACGGCGCCGTGTGTGTCGTGACAGCGCGCGGCCCGCCGCTCACCGCGGCGCAGTTCGCGCAGCAGCCCGTGCCGGGGTTCCAGAAGCACGGCTGGGCCCAAGTCATCCGCCTCAACTTGCTAGACGGCACCATCACCTACTGAAACTGTACGGGCCACTGCATGTCAGCAGCCCCAGACCGC
Organism: Penium margaritaceum; assembly: GCA_023375785.1. Classification (NCBI taxonomy): domain Eukaryota; kingdom Viridiplantae; phylum Streptophyta; class Zygnematophyceae; order Desmidiales; family Peniaceae; genus Penium; species Penium margaritaceum. The sequence goes on from SZWC01001543.1 coordinate 194,720, forward strand.
CTCCCCTCCCACCCCTCCTCCTCCCACCCCTACTCCTCTCCAACCCTACTCCTCTCCACCCCTCCTCTCACCCCTCCTCTCACCCCTCCGCCCTTGCCGCTGCCGTTCCATCTCCCATCTCCCACCTCCCTCCCCTCCTCCATTCCCTCCCCCACCCCCCCCCCGCCCCCTCACCGTGACTCCCTCCCCTTTTCCGCCATCTCCATTCCTTCCCTGCCTCGCCGTCAGTCGGTTCTTTCAGTTTCAGGCTGCAAGGGCCCAGATTCTGTGGCCAGGGCACGCAAGCAGCCAGCGCCCCCCCTCCACCCCTCCCCCCCAAACCCCAGCCGCCACCCCCCGCCTCCCTCTCCTCCCTCTCCTCCCTCTCCTCTCTCTCCTCTCTCGCCTCACTCTCCATCCCCTTCACGCCTACTTTAGCATGCCGGCAGCTTTCCGGCATGCTCTTGTGGGGTGACAGACGATGGCACATGTCGACTTTCTGCAGGCTGAGATAGACCCGAGAGCAGGAAGAGGGCGGGGGGAGGGGGGGGGGGGGGGNAGGAGGGGGAGGGGGAAAAGAGGGAGGGGGGTGGGATGGCAATGGAGGGTGAGGGGTCGGTGACATGGCCTAAGAGTTGTATTTTGTCACACAAGACGAAGCGGTACAATGTGAGAGGCACATATCAGAGCGGCTCTTAAAACTCGTTGTTGACAGTGAACTTTTGCATTCACACCTGTTTGTTCTGTTTGCGTTTGCGTTTCTGTTTGCTCCTTTGTGTCGGCATGCGCAGGCTGCTGCAGCACCAAGGGATATTGAAAGGAGACATAATGTGGAGGGCACGTGGGAGGGCGGCTGCAGCCGCTCTGTTGTTGCCGAGCCTTACGCAAATGCGGTGCCACCGAGTGTAACCCGAACACAAGTGGGAAGCCTTGAGTTGGGCAATAATGAAGTCGGGAATGGACAGTTTGCTTGGCTCCTCCAGTTTGCTTTTCCGCTGAAGCGTAGTGCATTGCTGGCTGCAATTTTTTTTTTTGCTGATTCTTGCAGGCACGAAGAACTGTTACCTCTGTGGCTCGTTTCGACATAAGATTTCTGGTGTCCAAACTTCAAATTTGGGCCACTTTGACTGAAAACCACACTAACAATCCTGTTTCCACTATTGCAAATTCTCCGTTCACCATCGGGAGTCACCTTGATTGCCTAAGTCTTGCCTGATTCCATCATCATTTTCACAAAAGAGAGAATTTCTACTTCATCACTACCACACGAGGCTTTGAAAGTTGGGTTTAGAAGGATTGCATCAGAGGAGAGCGTCATGAGGCTCAGCCAGTCTACCAAGTCAGTCTTGGTGACCTCTGGACTTGACGCCACTCACATGCGGGCAGATTACATAGGCCTACAACCACTTCGGCGGTCTATGCTTCATCTTGCACATCCCTATGTGCACACAGAAATTTTCTCCGTGACCTCTTCCGGAGGGCCATTCGTATGTGAATGCATGTCTCCTGGTGTGTGATACGCCAATGTTTACTTTTGATACTAAGCACATCGTGCTGAAACCAGCAATTATGCTCTCGGGCACAACAGAACATGGGATGGGTCGCGCCAATCTTGCACCCGGTGTTGGTAGTGAGTGCAACGCATGCAAGTGACCTCTTGACTCCAAACGCATACACACATCAGCACTGCAAGTGACTAACCTGGATTGAAGCTCTCGGGTGCAACGCTGTGACACACCATGGAGTGTATAATGGTGGCGACACCATCAAGTTGTCAACTGGTGGCCACAACACCAGCACAAGATTCATGAAGAGCTTAATTGTAGTGGTGTTTTATACATTTACACTCTAGAATGAGACACACATTCATTGGGCAGTCCTATCTCACAAATAAAAGTTTTGCGCTGCTACGTAGGATGCAATCACCGACATGGAACTCGGTGTCCTTCCAACGCTTTTTTCCTGCTCGCTTCAGAGCTGCCTGTGTTTTTACGAGGGTCTGGCAAGTCTTCTTCCAGATCCTATGGCAGTCTTGCTATTGTGATGTGAGGCGTCCCCGTCTGTTTATACAACTTACTGTGACCACTCGGCCGGCCGTGTCCATGCTCATGCAGATCCCTGATGCGGACGCAGCTGGTGCCGGAGCACCAACGAGTGGTGGCTCCACCTGCCAGCAGCTGCCAGACAGCTGCAACGACGTCCTGGGTGCTTGCTGGGGTGCTTTGCACCTTTTCTGCAGACGCTAGAGTTTTCTCAGTGGCCTGGCTCTTGAGCCTGATTTGCATGTTTTGCATTGCCTGTCCACCGATCGATGCCGGACTTGTACGTGTGACTAGTTGTAGTGTTTGGCTTGAGATTATGCATGTCTAGGTCCAGACGGTGTTGCGTTTGGATACCTGTGCGCAAAGTTCCGGCCAATACAGTGCTTTTGGACCAGTTTTCAAACAAACTGACACTGTCGCGTGCGTCACCTGATGTGCGCCGCGGCAACTTTTTATGTTGCGTTCTTGTCAGCTGTCATTTCTCTCTGCATTACTAAGCTATTCGAGCTTATGAGGCTTTGCGCGTCTCCCTAGCCTGACCCTTGTTGTTTCTTGCACGCGCTTGCTTGCTAGTGCGCCAGCTGACTGGACAGTGTCGCCACTTCAGCAACAGCAAGGTTAGGAAGCTTTCAGCAATTTCTCATGGTATCAGAGCAACGAGACCTCTCTCGCTCAGCTGCATCGCAGAGACGTAGCACCGCCAGCAATAGTGAGATTTGCCGCGGCCGCCATATTCTGGGACCCGTAGCAGCCGTTTTTCAGCAGCGACACCTCCACACAATTCTTACCACCTCAACGGTGAGCTGCGGCTGTTACTAACTCCAACAGCCAAGCCAAGCAGCAAGAGCAGCACCGCTTGGCAGCAGCCGTGTCTGGCTACTCATCTATACAACAAAAACAGGAAGGAGAAGTGTCAGCGCGCAGCTACGGCAACATCTTGCAGCAACGGTGGCGTCAGCAGCCATGAGTAGCAACAATAGCGCAACAGCGGCGGTAGAAGCAACAGCAGTAACGCAACAGCGGTGGCGGTGGCTGCAGTAGTTGTAGCAACCCTTTGCATCATTGTTGCTCTGTACTAATGCTACGCAACTGCGCAAAAGCTGTGTAGCACTGCGTAAAAGCCGCACAGGGCTGCACAGCTCCTACGAAGCAGAGAGCGGGGTGACGCGGTCACCCCCATCAGTCACGCGAAGTCCACATGACTTCCAAAAAATTAAAAAAACCATTGGCGTAAAATACACCATCGTAAAAAACACTAGTTTTTTTTCTTGGCGTAAAAAACACTAACGTCATCATCTGCTGTGCCGACGTCAGCAATTTTGGGGTCAAAACATCATTTTTCCCTAACATTTTCAATTCTTGAGAAACATTGTTGGTTTCTTCTTTGGAGCACTTTTGAATTTCGGCCCCATACTAAGCGCTTTGATGGTGCCGGTGCATGACAAAGGCAAAGGCCTCAGAGACCCCTCCTCTTCCTCCTCTTCGGGCATCATGAGTCCACGGTCGCAGTCACTCGCGATCGACGAGCTTCGTCGGACGCAAGATGAGATATGCCGGCAGTAGTAGCGACAGAGCGACGTATTGTAGAAGATTACTGAGCTACTAAAAAGGTCGTTCGGGGGCCTCACAGCAGCCACCAGGAGGATCTATAGGAGCTTCACCATCTGTTCAGCACTCTACACCTTACATAGCGCCACGGCCTCAGCACCCCTCATCACAAGTTGACACCCGGGATGAGGAGCAGATAGAGGATGACACACGCGAGGATGAGATTCGTGTCCATGAGGAGCGCATTTGTGAGTTACGCCTGGGGTCACTGCCTCTAATCCCGCCACCTTCTCGCGGTCAGGATGAGGTACGTCGTTCAGCGGCATTCACCTTTGGTGGCATTTCTCTCACTGGTGGTCTCCCTATACCCCGTCCACCATCGCCAAGCCTGAGGTCGCGCTCCCCACGGAGCGGGGGCTGAAGGACTTCAAGACACCTCCATCCTGTTATGATAGCAACGAGGGATTTGATTGTTGGGAGACCTTGTTTCAGGTGTGGGCCGACTTTGAGGGCGTCTTGCCTTACACCACAGCTAGTACCAAACTCGCGACGTTCACTTGGTCTAAATAGCAACGAGAGTGATGTGCGGTCTTCTCTACGCCATGCCGCAGGAGACTGTGGTCAACTTCCGCCCCTTTCTGGGTGAGACTAGAGCACATCCACGCCAGGGCTGGGAGCTGGCCCTGACACTACTCAGTGTAGAGACCCATGCTACGAGGGTCGTTCGACTACGTGAGTTTCACTCCCTCCGTCAGGGTCCCACGCGGCTAACTACTGGAGGCGCGCGACGCTCCTTTACATGCTCCTTGGGACCGGTGGCGGGATGCAGTTGTGGACCCTTGACACCATCATGATGGGGACGTACTTGGACCACGTGAAGGCCTTTACGGGCTTCAATCGTGTAGCTCTCTCTGAGTTTTCAGAGTCACTCCAGCTACTTCCTTGGGTCCATCGCTACTTCCTCCAGGCCACATCGGCTCATGAGGCTGCTATCGCCCATCAGCAGAGTCCACTTGTTGCAGTAGTGATCGCGATGCCTTGTACGCCTTTGTCCCAGCTCACTAGTCTCACCTCCACCACTTCCTCCTCCTCCTCTACCTTGAGTGGCCACACTCAGGGTGTTACAGCGGCCATACAGGAGAATAAGAGGAAGAAGTAATGCGGGAAGGGATAGCAGCAGCAACAGCCGGTGCGTAGTGGCAGTGGACGTTCTGTCCACGGCTACATCTATGGAGGCGCTCACTGCTACATGGAGAGTGAGCAACCCCTTGACTGGACTCGGATCATGAGCGGTCTTTAGGCGACGCACCTGCAGCGGATTTCCTTGAGTGATACACGGCTAGGGTGCACTGCGACCACGATTGCAGCACACACATCTGTTTCACCAGGCAGCAGTAGTGATATGGACCCTCAGGATCGCACGATCATGGAGCTTTGTCAGTTGCTGGTGCTTCGTACTCAGGGAGGTGCGAGTGTGTTGCCACAACCGAGTGGTCCCGCAACAGCTTGTCTTCCTGCGTGTGTTATCCATGATGATACTTGTGGTGGAGCTCAGTTGGCTTGTGATGAGGATGGACCTAACAGTATCATCTAGCTTGACAAATGACAGATCCGTGTTGTTCGTCATTGTCCTGAGTCCTCTGCTGAGCATCCAAGAAAGGTAGAATGTTCTGTGGCATGTTACTGAGTGTCGACGACTGTTCGTGAGCCGAGTGGCACCTGGATCATTGACTCTGGCGCCACCTATCACATGACATGTCATCGTAGTGACTTTGTTGTGTTGGGTCGTGTTGCCTTTGTTCGGTCCGTTTGCATAGGGTCTGGCCAGTCTTTGCCTATGCAGTGATTTGGGGTTGTGCGGTTTGATGGTCCATCTGGCCCCTTGTATGTTTCTGATGTGCTCTTTATCCTTGCTCTTGAGCCCAGCCTGCTCTCTTTTCTTGCATGCACCAAGATGGGCCTCACTATCGAGTACTCTGTTGACTTTGCCACAATGACTGCTCTTGACACACGTGCCATCGTGCTTCGGGTCTCTGTTGTTGATGACCTATATCATGTGTCTTTTTGCATTCCCTCTGTTTCTCCCCTCCCTCTTCTGCGTGTGTTTCTGTCACTGGTGATCTTTCCCCTGACAACCAGCACCTGTTACATCGTCGCCTCTGCCATGTGAGCTCAGACACTGTCTCTAAGCTCATTCAAACTCAGCCAACCCACTCCTTGACGCAGCTTCCTTTGAGAAGCCACCCAAGACCGATTGTCTTTCTTGCACCCAGGGTAAGATGCATCACTGCTTTTACCCTGACTCCTCCTCTCGGGCACTGTGCCCACTAGAGCTGGTCCACTCGGACCTTCTCGGTCCTCTCCCAGTCGAGTCCCTCTCTGATCGAGGTCGATATGTTCTCACCCTGACAGATGACTTCACTCAGATTCGGTGGTTCTATAGCTTCTGCCACAGGAGCGACGCCGCACTAGCGGTCTGCCTATGGCTTGTGATGGCTGAGCTTCAGTCTTGTAACACCCTGCACACGTTTCGCTCGGATCATGGTGGCGAGTTCTTAGGCGAGATGGATGCCTACTTTGTTGAGCACGGTATCTTTCACTAGATTTCCACCCCTACTCTGCCACAAGAGAACGGTGTGTCTGAGCGCTACAACCGCACCATGGAGGATGCAATTCGTGCCACGTGGTCTGAGTGTGGTCTTCCAGAGTCCTCTACCTTTGAGGGCTTCTCCAACATGACATGGGCCTGGAACCATATGCCGCATGGTCCACTTCCACACCATGTCACGCCGTACGAGTTGTGGTTTGGCCATGGTGCTAATCTCCGTCTCACCCACGTTTGGGGGTCCCTCTTATGCGTCTAGTACACCGAGGACCAGCAGGGGTACAAGTTCTCACCTCGTGGATGCATGCGCACCTTCCTTGGCATCTTACCGCGGTCAAAGGCTTGGCGATTTTGGGACCCTACTCGCCATCGCATTGTCGAGTCTCAAGATGCTCTCTTCTTTGAGGATCTCACATACCGGGAGTTGTCCAACATTCTGTCGCTAGCCGCCGACCACGTTCCTACTCCCCCCTCCCCCGGCGGATGGGGGAGTCTAGTCTTGCGGATGGGTTTATCCGGGCCTCCTTACCTGCGGTCCGGTCTCCAGCTGTTGATGATCTTCCCATCGTGGCTGTGGGTCCAGTAACCTTATCAGTCCCCTCTGGCACACCTGATCCCATGCCGGTGTCAGACCCTTCTGGCACACCTGATCTTGTGCCAGTATTGGTCCCCTCTGACACACCTGATCCTATGCGGGTATTTGACCCCTCGGGCACATCTTATCTCGTGCTAGTGTCAGTCCCCTCTGGCACACCTGATCCTGTGATAGTGTCGGTCCCCTGTGGCACACCTGATCGCGTACGAGCATCAGTCCCCTCAGGCACACCCGGTCCCATGCCAGTGTTAGTCCCCTCTGTCACACCCACTCTTGTGCATGCACCTATTTCACCTGCGGCTATGGCCCAACAGCCTTCTCCGCAGCCTGAGGTGAGCACTTCTGCATCAGGCTACTCCCGCGAGCCCGGCGGTCGTATCCGACCAATGGCCTCTAGGGCTGAGCGGACTGCTGACTCAGCGCCTAGATGCCTGACTCATACTGTTTAGAGTGGCGAGCCTGGCACAAAGGCCCTTAGCTTGAGTGTCCAGGCAGACTGCACTGAGGTGCATCCGGCATTGCCTGTCGGCCACGAGTTGGTCTCCAGAGAGTTCTCGTTCGCTTGCAATGCCGTAGCTAGCCTTGTTGTGGTCAGACACAGTCTAGAGGCATGTGTCTTAGCCACCCGGAGCTCTCCCTGAACGACGCCTGATCCAGGCACATTGAAGGAAGCACTCTCAGCTCAGGATGCAGACGTGTGGCATGCTGCTTGTGAGAATGAGCTGAGAGCCATCCGTAAGCATGGGGTCTACGAGCTCCCGCTTGGGCGGAAGGCTGTACAAACAAAGTGGGTCTTTCCCAAGTAGGTGAAGCCTGGTGGCACACTGGATCGCTACAAGGCTCGCATGACGGCGAAGGGATTCTCACGGGCTAAGGGTTTAGATTTCAGTGACACCTTCGCACTCGTTGGCCGTACAAGGCCTTGGCACTTGCGCAAGGCCTTGTACGGCCAGAAACATTCATCCGGGTGCTGGAACTTGGAGATCTTCGGCACACTGACACATGCCGGTTACGTGCAGAGTGACGCGGACCCGTCCCTCTTTCTCAGACGGATAGTTGAGAGCCTCACCGCCATCCTGGTCTACATGGACAACCTCCTAATTGCGTCTCCGCTAATGGAGGCTGTGGAGGAGGCCAAGGCAGTCCTTCAGGCTGCCTACAAGATCAAGGACCTTGGTCCTGTAGCTGTGTTTCTTGGGATGGATATCATTGGTGATCTTCAGCGATGGACACTCTTGTTGCATCAGGCACGTTACGCCCGTGTTGTGGGGGACCGGCCGCTCACCTCCTTGGTGCAGTTCCCACAACCTCCACCCCCATCACACCTGACACGCAGGACGCTCTGAAGGTGGATGATTCAGCAGAACTGAGGAAGACAGTGGACGTGACCCTGTACTTGCGCCTGATTGGATCTTTGATGTACTAGGCCATTACCACACGACCCGACATTGCATGTTTTTTCAACCTCCTTGCACAGTTTTCAGATTGTCCCCGAGCGAGAGCCCTTCACGTGGCTGTACGAGTGGTGCGGTACGTGGTGTCCACACCGTACCTCGGACTCTGCTTTTGACGACAGTGTTCGGTGGTAGTTGAAAGCTACATAGACAGTGAATGGGCATGGAGTCCTTATGGGCACAGTCTGACAGGCTACGTGTTCCTGCTTGGTGGCACCGTTGTGTCGTGGCGCAACTGCAAGCATGGTTGTATTGCACTTAGCTCATCAGAGGCTGAGTATGTTGCTCTGGGGACTGGGGCTGCTGAGGCGGTGTGGCTGCAACGTCTGTTGCGTGAGTTGCATTAGTCGGTGCCTTGCGTCGTTCTGCGCTATGACAACCAGAGTGCTCTTGCCATTGTAGAGAAATCTGGTGTGTTTCATGCACGCACGAAGAACATGGCTGTTGAGTATCACTTTGTGTGTGATCTTGTGGAGCGACAGGTGATCTCCGTCATCTGGGTTGGCACGGACGTGCAGCGGGCTGACTTCTTGACCAAGGTACTTGCACGCAGAAAGTTCATGGTGGCCATTGGTTCTGTCGGGCTTCACCCCTTGCCTGAGAGTGGCTGAGAGTTGGGTGTGTGAGCATGGAATGTTGAGCATCTTGTTGCGCGCCTGTGTAAGTTTTGCACGTGTATGGACATGCATACCATCGGTTCATGGGGGAGTGTTGTGATGTGAGATGTCCCCGCCTGTTTGTTGAGCTTTATGTGACCACTCGGCCGTGTCCATGCTCGTGCAGATCCCTGATGCAGACGCAGCTGGAGTCGGAGGACCGACGAGTGGTGGCTCCACCCAACAGCAGCTGCCAGATATCTGCCACAACGTCTTGGGTGCTTGCCGGGGTGCTTTGCGGTTTTTCTGCAAACATTAGAGTTTTCTCGGTGGAGAGGCTCTCGAACCCGATTTGCATGTTTTGCATTGTCTGTCTACCGATTGATGCCGGACTTGTATGTGTGACCAATCGTAGCATCCGGCTCAAGATTTTTCATCTCTAGGTTCAGACGGTGTTGCGTTTGGATACATGTGCGCAGAATTACAGCCAAAACATTGGTTTTGGGCCAGTTTTAGGACAAACAGACACTGTCACAAGTGTCACCCACCGTGCGCCGCGGCAGGTATTTATGTTGCGTGCTTGTCAGTTGTCATTTCTCTCTGCATTACCAAGCTATTGGAGCTTATGAGGCTTTGCGCGTCTCCCTAGCCTAACCCTTGCTGTTTCTTGCACCTGCTTGCTTGCTAATGTGCCAGCTGACTGGACAGCGTCGCCACGTCAGCAGCAGCAAGGTTAGGAAGCTTCCTAGTGGTTTCTCACGAGCCACTGGATGTCGACTGCCGGTATGTTGCTTGAACTCTACAAACCCCCCAGAATTGATGGGATTCTGGTATAAACCACTTTGAAAGAAATATTTCCGGTTGTAGCTGATGCCATGGAATTGTATGTGAGCTTTGTCGTCGGTAGTTTGACTGCCCAGTCAGTGCCATGTGGCTTGCAAAGAGTTCAGACTAGTTGTTCACGTTTCTGACAGGTGTACTCAGTCTGCCCATCAGTCTGGGGATGCAAGGCCATCAAGAGCTGGATCCGACTGACATAGCGAGTCATCAGACCCTGCCAAGATCTTCTGTTGAACAGCCCATCCTGTCACTGGGGATGGAGAAGGAGACGACGTGTCTTCGGATGATGTTGTTGAGGAACAGTTGTACTGTTCACTGAGTGGTCATGGTGGTTGCCTTCAGAATTCAGTGAGAAATCTTTGTGAGCCAGTCAACCACCACGAGTTTTCCATCAAACCCTTCCGGTGCGACAGGCAAACCCGTCACAAAGTCCATGGAGTTCTCGGACAATGGCTGTTTGGGTAACGATAGCAGCTGAAGCAAACTCGGGAGTTTTGTTTATCTCATCTTATGGTATTGGCATATGTTGCAAGTGTTGCAATAGATTGGGACATTGATTTTTCTACTTCGTGATTTTTTTGAGAGCTTTATATCTGCTGAACTGTCGAGGTGGACTAGTGTTGTGGCACCCCTCCAACAACATGCGGCGGGGTTTGTCGCTTTTGGTTACAGTAGCCTGCCGTGCAAATTTTCTCTGCCAGTTGGGGTCGTCGGACTAAAACATAGTTTTGTCATACCCGCTGAACTCCTCATAGCCCTTTGCGAGCAGCCTTGTGAGGTATGGGTCTCATTTGACGAGCTTCATTCTGATCTCAGCCATCAAGTATGATCATTGACTGAGAGCGTCCGTCATATTTGTTTTTCCAGGCCATTACTCAATTTCATAGTCAAAGTTGGATTTAAGGAACTCCATCCATCAAGATTGTCAATGGCTCAAAATTGGCCGAGTCTTGAGATTTTTTAGTGCTTGGTGGTTGGTGTGGACAACACATCGTCGGCATGCCATATAGAACCACCATTTCTTGAACGCATGCATGGCCAAGAGCATCTCCTCTTGGTTCTCTGTGCAGTTTAGCTACGGCTCGCGCAGGTACACCACCATTGTCTTGGAGGAGAACGACTATGCTTGCTTGATCAGATGAGTCAGTGGCCATGATTTAGCCCACTGCTGTATCAGAAAATTGTCAGGCTGGCGCCGAGGTCAGAGCATTTTTCAAAGAAATTAATTCTTCTTGTTCGCTATCTCCCGAACTTCACCCACTGGTTTCATGAGTGAGGTCCAATAGAGGTGCAGACACTTGAGCGTGGTCCTCTACAAAATGACGATAGTAGTTACAAAACCCAAAAAGTACCTAGACATCCCAAACACTCATGGCCGTTCGCCAATCAGTGACCTTGTCTACTTTCTTCATGTCTACGACGGTCCGTCCGTTGCTGATAACATGGCCCAAAAACTCAATCGAACGGCACTAAAGTTGCACTTCTAGATTTTTTAATGAAGTGTATCTCTTTAGACAATTTCAAGACCTCTTTGGAGATGCCCACCGTGCTCTTTTGGTATGTGGCTGTGCATCACGATGTCATCAAGGTACACAAAGACAATGTCATCGAGGTGCGACAAGAAAATGCTAATTATTGTTGCATGTGTGGATGGCCCTTTACCGAGAATCTCATATTTTTTTAAGCCCTTTCAGCTTGTGGTCCCTTACTCAATAAGTTTCCTTGACCATCAAACTGCTGTCTGGATTTAGGTATATCTGATGGTGAAAATTGCGTTACAGATTTAGTTCTTGAGGCAGTTCATCTAAGGAAAACCCCTTCAGAATCCTGAAGAAGTGATGCAAACAACTTCAGAATGGCTACGAAGTTGTCAGGTGTTGAGGGCAATGAGGCTGATATTTTCATTCATAGAGTTGTGACCTTTTCTCTTCCCCTAAATCTACATGGACTCGCCACACTTATCCTCCACCTTGCAAGTACCGGTTGGACACAGCAAGTGATATCGGCTGCATGCGTCAGCTTGTGGTTGCTGCAACTACGTACATTACTTCCTCCTCTGCTGCTTCCCATAACCGTTGCTACGTAGTGGTTTGCTCAGGCAGAGACAGGTTTTACTTTCTGCCGTTAATGCTGCCGTAGAATGCGCCACTCGAGTCCACTTGCTGATTGTGTCGGTAGAGGAAATCTTGCCTGAGGAAAATTTTGTAGTTGCCTATTGGGCGAGTTCTCCATACCATTACATCTTGCAGACCTCAGATTTGCAGTCTGAGTGGTTTGCAAAGTCGGTGGATCTGCAGTCATCCATCAACTAAACCCAGCTTCCTAACCATTTTGTTTCTTACAAACATGAGAGAAGGTCCTACATCCAATAGTGCCGGTGCCGTTGTGCGACTTTTACAACCTCTCAGTTGCACTCGTACCAGTGTTGGTGATTGGTCGCCCTCATACCCCTTGTCAAGTTTTATGACCTTAGGAACCCTAGTTTGTGGCATTGAGAGCCATTACTCTGGGCAATTGGGTGACACAAAATCCTCCAACCGGACATGAGTTTCTCCATCTACTCATGCCCTTTGTGAGTCCCAAATCCTCCATTTCCCTCTGTGACTTCCCCTCCCTTTTTGCCCTACTGATACCACTTCTGCCTTTTGTGAGAGATGTGACCCGACCAGCACAATCATTGATTGTTTTGATTGATGGCGTCAATATCCGTCAGAGACGATGTTTCTATTGACTGCGAATTTTCACCGCCAAAATGTGGATTGTGGCCTTGAAGTTGCAATCCTCCATTCGAGCATTGTAGTCGGTAATCACAATTCAATCTTATGATCATTCGCAGGAGGTCATCTTGGATGCCAAAGATTGCGATGGCTCACAAAATGGCGCACTTGAGGCTATGTTATAGAGGAAACAGAGTTCATCAGGGGTGATGCCACTGTTAGTGATGGTTTCATGGAAACACCATTTATAACATTCCACACTAGACTGCTGATGCAAGCATTGAAGCTTGTACAGTGTGTCTGATTTTTTATTTAGATTTTTCAAGTGGGGGAGGATGGCATGGGCACAGTTGATCCAATTCTCCGATAGAGTCAAAGATCCGGGCCACGTGAGTGTTATCTGCTCAAGAGGTACAATGCCAGCAATCAGAAATGTAAGAGCGGTCATGTGAGCCATTGATCCAGCTCTGCCAATCTCCTATTGCCGTTGGATGGTATTCAGAGGAAACCACTGACTCAACACCATAGCGTTGAGTGCCCCACAAAAGTGAGGCAGCGTGTCCAAATGCCTTTTGGTCATTGTTTTAACCCAGCAGTGGTGAAGTGCACCTCCCAAATCATTAGCCACATCTGAACCATCAGAAATGGACAAAAGCAAGTGGAACGCTTCATGTTGCTACTGTTGCTGTCAAGATTTTGCATTGTTGCTTCCACGACAAGTTTTAAAAACACCATGACAACCAAGCAGGTTCTACAGCAGGGCAGCCGCTGTGACTATCAATCAAGCTAGAAAACCAAATGAAACATTGAGGCATGTTCTGCGGATGCAGTGGATCTGATTGCGGAGTTACCCATTGCAATTTCTTGGTATTTGATTTTGAAAATGATACCTTTCTTTTTCCAGAACACCCGGATGTTTTCCGGCTTGTGGTAACGGGCTAAGAGATGACTGCCATAATGCATTCTGTTTGCCAACATGAGCTGTGGTTAGAATGGCTGCCAGCTGGAATTGCCAAGAATAATTTCTTATGGCCCCTTGCTTTAGCCCATAGAGCTTGCACCCATAAGCCAAAAAAAGTTGGAACCTGGTGCTTGACCACTGTGACGAGCAAAGTGCAGGTTTTTGACACCTAGAGCCACAGCCGCTCTCAGAGGCAAACAAAAACAACCGATGCCGGTAATGAAGGGCAAGGGATGGGGAGACCAACGGCAGCAGCCAGCCTGTTGGAACCCTATTTGGCTAGTCTTTGTTGACCAAGGCCAAATACAAATATCCCTCTGTTGACAGGAAAAGGTCTGATCTCCAGCCGGATAAACCTTTTTCATACCAGTATAGAATGTAACGTCAGAAAACGCTATGGTGATAACCACAAATACATGTCGTAGGGGCTATCCTCCATGCATTGTCTGGCTCATAGGCCTTTATTTTGTCTTAGCTTCAACTTTTCGAGATAATTTTCAGATTAGAAAAGAAGCAGTAGCCGTTGGATTGTTAAAATATGTAAGGCAATAGCTGTCAGATTGTTTCCTTCACTTGTCCGAACAGGATCCTTGAATGATGCAAAACATGGTTGCAGAAAATATCGACCAACACCCTCCATTTTTTTCACATTGGTGCAGATGTGGAGACAGCGTATACGCTGATATTGAAGTAGGTGAAAAGATAAATCCACAAATGCTGACTTGTTATAGACTGATCTACAGTCCCTGCAAGTGCACAAGTGTACATACCGCTGTCGCAAGCAAAAAGGCTCTAAAACATGTGCATTTGGCTTTCCAAATCCACCTTTTGATAAGTCTGTCATTCTTCTTCCTCTTGATGAGAGCACTTTACCTGCTGAGAGAAAACATTACAAAAAAGTGTATGCAAGTACGATTGCAACACTGAAGAAAATTACCACTGACATTGACTTTGACAATTTTCTTCAGTTGTGTGAGATTTCTGAAGTTGAAGATGTTCGTAGTGTACGCTCATCTCTAAAAAAGGCAACCCTACTGTACAAAAGGATACCAATGCATCAGAATGTGAACTGGTTCAACCCTGATGTCTTGAAGCTTTGGCAGGCCAACATGGACATACAGATGTGCATACATCTATATGCAGTGGCAAGTTACATTGTTTCATACATGTGTAAAGGAAACAGGATCATGAGCCGCACACTCAAATCTGTAATGGATGTTTTGAAAAAAGAGGAGTGCTCACAGAATGTTCGGAGTGTAATATATAAAGTTGGGAATTCTCTCATTCATGATCAAGAGGTCAGTGCCCAGGAGGCAGTTACCTTAATGACTGGATTGCCATTGAATTTCTCAAGCCGGTCCTTTGTGTTCATAAACACAAGCCCCCGTGAGAAACGAGTCCTTCTTGTGAAGCCTAGAGCGGAACCTGAAAAATTGGACCCATCTTCTGAGGATGTGTTCATTCCGTATGCTGCTGTCTCCCAGTGCGAGAGACGGCCAATCGAGCTTGAGAACGAATGCTTGGCTGACTTGTTGTCAAATTATACGTACCGGAAGAAGGCAAGGCACATGACTGATGACTGTGGGGAAAACTAGAAGGAAGAATATTTTGGTGACGATGTGGACGTGGACTGTTTTAAAAAGGGGGGACCCTTGGATGACACATCGGTAGTACAGAAAGATGAGTTGCTCTATGACTCAATAGTAGTGTATCGCGTACAAAAGGTCCCAAAGATTGTGCGATTCGTGAACAACCAGTCAGAGAGGGATGACTACGAGTACAAACGCGAAAAGGTTTTTCTCTTTGTTCCTTTCCAAAATGAGGAGGACCTCACTGTACAGTTTATAACATCGTCATCTTTGGCGAACAAAGGGATCATTTCACAGAAGATTGAGGAGTATTCACCTAAGTCTTCAAAGTGGGAAACAATATTGTGCGAGTTTGAAAGTGCTCTCAGGACGTCCCACAATGAAATGGACGATGACAGAGAAGGCAATGTTTTGACTAAACATGAAAGTGGTCCCAACTTTGAGCACGTTGGCCGTCACATCTTTGCAGACAAGGCAAAGAGTGACGAAGGTTTTTTCTTATGAATTCCAAACTAAACTCCAAGCAGCGTGCTGTTGTGGATGACATCATGCACCGTGTACATTCTGGAAAAGAAGTTGTTCGACTGTTCCTATCAGGAGGCGCTGGTGTAGGGAAGTCAACAGTGGTGCATGTGTTGTATGAGCGTTTGCTACGCTTTTACAATGCTTCACCAAACTCAGACCACACATTGCTCAAGGTGTTGAAGCTTGCGCCAACCGGAGTTGCTGCCTTCAATGTCAATGGGTTCAGCATTCATCATTCGATGAAATTGAGCACTCACAAAGGAGCTTACATACCTCTGTCCTCTGAATCTCGACATGTGCTGGCATGTGAGCTAGGTCTTGTACAGTTCATTATTGTGGATGAAGTGTGGATGGTTGGTCTTCGGATATTGCATTGCCTGGATCGCAGAATGAGAGAAGTAAAAGGCATAGATCTGCCTTTTGGTGGTGTACATATTGTCTTTGTGGGTGACCTATTTCAACTGAAACCGGTACTCGATGGGTATCCGTTTGAACCTTCTAATGACACCCTATGTGCACAGGAAGAGGCATCTGTACCGAAATTCTTCCCATGGACTAGTGTGTCACTGTACGAGTTGCAGACTGTCATGCAAAAGAATGATCAGTTTTTTGCAAACTCTTTGAACCGTCTCCGTGAAAACAGGTGCACAGTGGCAGATCATGACTTTTTCCAAGCTCTGCTTATTGACCAACAGAAGAAAGTTGACATGACCAACATGTTGCACCTTTTCACAACAAACGGCAAGGTCAACGCACACAACAAGATGCTGTACGACAGAGTGCACAGTGCCAAGTTTTGTTTGCCAAGCATGGGATGCGTGCATCAGCCATGACGATGGGCGTCGTGGTCACCAGTCATTGGATGAGGCAGGTGACGACAGACGATGTACAACCAATCTATGTAAGACTCTTCATTTGTGTATAGGGTGTCGTGTTCAAATCATTTTGAACATGGACACGAGTGATGGCTTAGTGAACGGGACGACATGCATCCTTCGTCATGCAAGCCTTGTTAGAAATGAGGTGCTCACATTCTGGGTGGAGTTCCCAAACGATGTCATTGGACAAAAGCAACGATTGAAGTATGCACAACTTACAGCGGATGAGGGTGTCAATGCCAATTGGACACCCATCAAACGAGTCAAAAAAAAATTCAAAGTCAAGGACAACGACAGTTTTGAAGTGTCACAAAGGCAGTTTCCACTTGTCCATGGAAATGTAATTACTGTCCACAAAGCACAAGGATACACTTTCAGAGAGGATGCGGTGGTCGACTTGACTTCCTTTGTACCAGAGCACATGAAATATGTTGCTATGAGCAGATTTTCTTATGCACAATTCATCCATCTCACAGAGTACAACAGTGACAACATCAACGTGTCTTCTAAGGTTGTTTCAGAAATGGAGCTGTTGCGACGAAGAGTGCACTCGCCGCGTTTGCAACGCCTCGACTGTCTGTGTACTCCATCATCATCTTGCGTGTACTACCACAACATTCGAAGTCTTGGAAAGCATGGGCACAATGTCCTCCACCGTCATGAACTTCTGCACGTAGACACAATCATTCTCACTGAAACACATCATCACAACAGCCATGCTCATCGGCATGACAGTGTACAGGGAAAGGCTGTGCATTATTCTACCAGTGAGGTTGGAGGAATAGTTGTTGCAACTATGTACAATGGAGCTATGAATTTACACAGTGGAGCAGGATTTGATGCTATGTCATGGTGTGAATGGATATTTCCAACAATGCCTGTGATTTTCTGTGCAATCTATTGTTCTACCTCTTCGGCAGAGAAGCCAGTGTTAGAATTTCTCCGCACCTTCGCCTGAGGTTCATTCCCACTTGTCCTTGTAGGTGACTTCAACATTCACGCAGAGATTACGATACCATAGAGTCTCCAATTTCTAAAAGACAGGGGTTTTCAGATGTTGATCACTTGTCCAACTGACGAGAGTGGATCCATCATTGACCATGTGTGGACGAATGTACACAGTGTGCACAGGAAACGTCTACTCAGACCATTTTCCCTTTGTACTAAGTGTGGAAAAACGTGGAGGGTTGGCATAAGGAATCACCCATATCAAGGTACGACATTGTCACTTCTCTTTTCAGCATGATATTGTTGTAAGCTGGTATCAATCATGTGGGCAACATTGTCAGGTTGCTATTTGCAGTGCCTTTGCCAACAATCGACCATCTGCGCAGAGATGTAAGTTGTACAAACGTCTCGCTCTTACATTTTTCGTGTTCCATCACATTTCTCAATGTCACATTCACACATTGTCATTGTTCATGTGCAGTCACGACTCGCAACCATTGCAGAACTGCAACCACGTTTCAGGCGCTTTCATCTTCACGCCCTGGTCATCAACGTGGATCTTCCCATGAGTGACAAAGCCGAGCTTGACCCCCGCATCTATCTCGCAGACACTTCTGGAAGGGTTATTGACATGAAGGTGCCTACAGTCATCATTCCTGGAGAGTACTCCGGAACAACAAAGAAGCACATGGCAGAATCTTTCGCGGAAAGCTGGCAGAGGTGGAAGATGTAAGATGTGTACAACACAACCACGTCATCCACGAGAGAACGGTACGTGGGGTTGACAAGTATGCATCAGTGTACATCATGTGAATGGATATGCCTCATGATGATCCTCTGGATGTTGCAGGTACACCAGTGTTGCCCAGGAGTGCACCCTCAACTGGACAATGGGCGAGTCATACGCTGTGCCAAGCACCTTTGTCGAAGGCGAGGTGGACCAAGTCCTTACCGCCATTTTCAACAATGACATGATGCGCCCCTCGCTGAAACGTTTCATTCCACCAAAACGATCGCCGGTAAGAACATGCAAGGTTGGACAATGGGATATCAACAACCGGAATAAGTGATATCCACTAACATTACTTGCCTTGTCATTGCAGCTTGGTCTCGCAGTCGGGATTTTGGATGTAACGAAGGTTTCAGCCGCAACGAAGCAAGATTTCATCATGTATGCAGATGACATGGCGCTCGTCGGATTTGTGTGGGGCGCTCTGGCACCTGAGATCCAGCAGTACTTGAACAACGATAGAGTGGTTGCCATGAACGGGATGTACTACAAAGATGGTTCTCTGAAGGCCGGCCGTGGGTGAGTACGGTACACTATGTGCCTTGTGTATACATGAGGTGCATATTTGTATAGATACCTGCACTCTTGCCCGAACGTACACATTGCAGGTCAACAATCCATGAGATCACGGACAAAGCCCTGCTCAACATTGTGAGAGAAGGAGTGGACAGAAGCGAGCTGCCAACAATGCACGGAATCTCTAAGTGAGTTTGTGTTTGTGTCCAATTGTAAGAAGTGCAAACATTGTCGTGCGTCCTAGACATGCCCATCACATGTTCGCAACATTTGCGTGCAGGTTCAACTACACGTGGATGTTCCTGAAAAACATTTCTGTGAACACTCTTATTGTGAAAATGAGTGCAAAGGTCACCAACCTGCAATACAACAAGATCACCCAGTGCACGCAACGCATGCCAGATGGCACAGCATGCCAGTGCGAGATCTTCTTTGACTTCCTGGACGAGAAGTACGAGTGCACTGAGCATGGAACTATCACCTCTGAGCAAGGCATTCTGACTATACTTTTGCATGCTACGGGTGAGTCAGAAGGTCACATAGTCTTCCATTTTTTGTGTATGTATCATGTAAGGGGAACATGTTTATGTTGAAACCATGCATGTTCCATACGCAGAGGCACATCCTGAAAGAGCGACTGTCGTGGGACCACAAGCCCAGATGTTTCTCTTGCCAGGGAAGACAGTACCCATGCTGAAGGGCAACAGCCATGAAAAATTGCAGAAGCTGTTAGCAGAAGTTGAAAACAATTTCCATGACTTCTGGCTACACATGAAGGTAACTCCATCTCCACATGCACAGTTTGTGCCTGCACGGAAAGCTACACTCATCACACATGCACTTGTATCTTCGCAACTGCGTGTATCTAACACAAGAAGCATGATCTGACACAGGTTCAAATCCACAGCTCCGATGCACAAGAGACGTACGACTTGCTTGAAGTGCACCCTCCAGTTCGCAATGACAAGGTACGTGCTCCACTAAGATGGCAATGGTACGAGAATAGTTCACCCGCACCTCCATCGTTCATGAGAGTCACCATTATTTTTCAATACAACCTCCGTTTGCAGAGACACATCATGTCACCAACACGCACATACCTCACAAGTCCATCTGCTTGTGCCGGAAGTCCAGGCCCTTTAAACAGCGTAAGTTTTTCTGGTGAACCATGTGTACTTGCTACTAATTTGCGATTGTACACTATGTTGTGCAGTGCTCACTGATACGCAACTGTGCTGCAATGTGCAGATTGGCATATGTGCTGACGATCAGAGTCCCTAGAAGACCTCATCAACCACATTTGACAACACTATGATGTCCCCGGAAAAATCATTGAATGCAGATCGACATTCAAAGGATGTTTGACAGCTTCAAGCAGACTACAGACTTGTGTAACTCAAATTCAAGCTTCTCCTCAAGCGTGCTTTTGACTTGGATGGTTGGCCCCGGAAACCCACACATATCATAATCGTACCATTGACAAATGAAGATGAAATGCTAAGCTTGCATGGTGTGAACAGCAAAAGCACTCATGTTGAAAACAATCACAATGCAAAGCAATGCAGATATGCAGAACGATGGACAAGTCTGCTTCATAACCATTCCGCAAGCTCGAGAGGACAGAGCATGGTTTATATTCTATAGAGGACCACTTTCTCTTCAACGTGCAAACTATTGCCACCTTTCAGAAGAACAATGAGCAGCGACCACAAGGTACGTTGTACATCAGAGCAGGTTTGCACGTTGTTTTTGAGTAAGAAGTGAGATAGGGTCGCTAGCGTGTGGCGTTGGGGTACAATGGGGAGCTACCCATCCAAAGTGATGTCGTTGTACCACGGTTAGGCCGGTGAACCTGCGGAGGATCAACGTAGTCTTGGTTCTTGTAACGGGCTTGTGAATTCTGCATCCGTAGCGTCGCAATGTTCTTCATCGATGGCTGTGCTCTTTTCTTCTTTCTGGGCATGCTGTGACTCGTTCGTCGTGGTACAAGTAATACGTCGTGGTGTCAGCTTAGTCGCACTGTGCATATGTGTCATTTTCACGGGCATTTATGCATCGCACACTCAACACAACTCTTCATTTGTAACGGGCTGAGTCTCCAGCTCCTACTCTGAAGTCGTCGTCGGAGTTCGCAGAATGGCGTTCTCAGTCCGCGTCAGGGGTTTACCCCCTTCGCAAGACTGAGGGGCAATCGTCATCAACAACCCAGAGTAGGGAGACTCGAATACTTCGAGTCTACGGAGGCCCATTTCCGTTTTTAACCAAACCCCTGGTTTTGGGACCCAAACCGGGGGTTTTTATCTCGAACTTGTGTGTTCGCACGAGTTATATTGTTCGTTTTATGTCGAAGTTTGTCGTAAACGAACTTCGATTCACATTTTGTCGTTCTGGCGCGAAATCGTCGTGTGCGAGGCACGCTGGCGATTTCGCGCCAGTCATTTTTTCCTTACCCTCGCTCCCCCTATCCCTCGTCCTCTCTTGCTCGTTTGCAAGGAGGGCGAGGGGGGGGCGAGGGCACGAGGCCACGAGGCCTTGCCCTCGAGGCCCTCGTGGCCTCTCAGCCGCCGATCGGGCTGAGGCCGCGATCGGCGGCTGGTGGCTGGGCAGCCGGTGGCCGGCCGGTCACTTGGCCGGCCGCCGGCCGTCCAGCCGGCCGGCAGCGAGCTGGCCGGCGGCCAGCGAAGTGCTGGCCGCCGGCCAGTCCTCGCTGACGCGAGGGGTGGTGCGCAACCACCCCTCGCTTCAGCGAGGAGGGAGGGCCGAACCGGCCCTCCCGCTACATTCCTCCCCACTTATTATGAACCGTCCCGGTTCATGCACAACAAGTAGTATTGTCAGTCAGTGAGTCATCAACATTGTGAAAGAAAATTAATAGTTTCAATCACTAGCTAAACATGAACACGTGCATGGTACTTAGACCTAAGCTGCAGCTTGTAGGTCAGCACGGCTAGCGGCCTCCCCCCTTTAGGCTGGAGCGTCCGCGCGACAACCATGTTGGGCGTCCCCAACCTCCTATGGTCGCTGTCCATGAATGCTGCCCTGTGGGAATGTTGTTCACTTTTCCCGCGTTCAGGTGGTACCTCCTGCCACGCGTCGATCTGTGCGAGCTGCAAGCTTGCTCCAGTACTCGTTGACCACCCCTGTGGGCAACCGAGATTCGGGCTCCCATGAATTATGTTCAGGTCCACAACCGGCCCAATGAACCAGGTACTCCTTGACAACGCGCGACCGAAGAGTGCGCTCTCGGTGCTGGAGTAGGCGAAGGACCTCATATTGGCCGTCGGCAGCCAGGACTGCTGGCGGTGGCTGAACGGTTCCTTCTGCCGTGTATGGAGCCAGCAGGCTCACATGAAAAACGTCATGTATCTTCATACTCGGCGGAAGTAGCAATCGGTATGCCACTGGCCCGATGCGTGCCACAATGGGAAACGGCCCAATCCACTTCGGTAGAAGTTTTCTTGCCCCTGGCGACTTCAGCCGAAGGTTTTTAGTGCTAAGCAGCACTTTGTCACCGATGTCAAACGAGACCTCCCAGCAACCTTTGTCGGCATATGCCTTTTGTCGCCGCCGAGCTGCTTGAAGGTGTCCCTTCGCCTCCTGTAACAAGGAGTTGATGCGCTCGGCAAAGGCTTGAGCGGAAGGAACCTGCCCTCCTGTACTCCCACTCTTCACCAATGAAGAGGGTACCACTGGATGCCGACCACTGTTCAACACGAACGGTGTGAACTGTGTGGACTCGTTCACCGAGTTGTTCACCGCAAACTCTGCCGGTGCTAGGAATTCATCCCAATCATGCATGGCAGGGTCCACATACATGCGGAGCATCTGCTCTAGAGTGCGATTCATGTGCTCTGTTTGTCCGTCAGTTTGAAAGTGAAATGCTATCGACATTTGTGACTCACTGCCGAAGTACTCATGCATCTTTTGCCAGAACTTACTAGCAAACTTTCGATCTCGATGGGAGATAATGCACAACGGCAAGCCGTGGTACTTTACGACACCCTCAAAGAAGAGACGAGCGGTCTCCTCTGTGTTCACGTCAGTGGTTGTAGGAATGAAATGTGTCATCTTCGTCAAAAGATCCACACCCACTAGTATTGCATCATGGCCACGGGCCGTGTCCGGAAGACCAGTAATGAAGTCCATGCTGACGCACTCCCATGGAGTCCCAGGAATGGGAAGCTGCTGGAGGAGTCCCGCAGGCTTCTTGTTACTAGCCTTATTCCGAAGACATGGGTCGCATGTCATGCAATACTTACGGACATTGACACTCCACCCTGGCCACCAATAGTGGTCCGAGAGTGCCTGTCCGGTCTTTCGGGGTCCCACGTGACCTGCGACCGGCGGGTCGTGGAACNCGTCTTGACAGGTTCGGTTGCGTTTGGAAAAACACCAATGGATTATGGTCGGTCACGACCGTCACACCCCCTTCAGCACCCTCGAGGTAGCAACGCCACATCTTGAAAGCGTGTACTACCGCAAGGAGCTCTTGATCCCCAGTCGTGTACCGCGTTTCCGCGGGGATGAGCTTTTGGCTCTCATACGCAACTGGGTAACCGTTCTGCATGAGGACGGCTCCAAGTCCTACTACCGACGCATCACATCAAACCGCCCACGGTTGCGATGGATCCGGAAGAGCTAGGACGGGCGCTGTGGATAGAAGCTCTTTGAATTTGAGAAAAGTGTTTCTCGCAATCAGATATCCATTCCTAACGCACGTCTTTTCGCGTGAGCCTGGTTAGCAGTGCTACCAGGGTCGAATACCCTTGCATAAACCGTCAAAAGTAGTTTGCAAGGCCGAGGAAAGACCGAATCTGCCCAACATTTTCGGGGCGTGGCCAGTCCACAACGGCTTGGACTTTTC
>SZWC01001543.1:229226-245883 GCA_023375785.1 Penium margaritaceum
CAAGGGGGGGGGGGGCTCTCCGACACGGGTCTGCGAGGCGGACAGGAGATGGGGCCGACGTGTTGCACAGAATGCTTGGAGGAGCTTTTTCTGGCCACAGAAGGCGGATCGTGCTTGCTGGGGATTTGTGCAGAGCAAATTGGTTCCGTTCAGCAGTCAATGTCGTGCCAGGACATGCACTGCTCGGCGGCTCGCATGCTTTCTGCGTCAATGGGTGCGGAATGCATAGACCACATCGTGAAGGAACTGTCACTGGCACTGAGCTTGCTAGCCGGTGACTTGCAGTTGTGGCAGCGGCAGCAGTGACTCTGCAGTGCTAGCTGCAGCTGCGACAAGGGAGGAGGCCATGTAGGTTTTGATTGTCAGTTGGAGACCGAGATGAAAATGACGCGTTGGCAGTGCAGGACAAGATGGATCATGTTGTGAATGAGAAAGTTGACGTCCTCTGTCTTGCTCCCAGTCTCATGCACCTGACAGGCACCCATTCCCCTTGATGGAGACGTCATGAAGCTGCAAAAGTAACAAGAGACGTTGGATGCAAACAGGGTGTAGGTTACCAAGGAGAGATTGCAGAAATTGGGAACACAGTTCCTCAAGGAACCCACGAAGCTAGACAGTCTCACTCGCTCCTGAGCCAAGTGTGGTGAACTCAGCTTCACTGCAGCTGCAAGTGATGCCATCCCTGCTTGACGCTTTTCCATGACACTCATGTGCCTCAAGCACGACAGACATGGCCTGACTGGTTTTGTTCGTCAGTGTCATGTGCCCATTCGCTATCATTGTAGCCATCGAGGACTACAGAGGGTTGTGCACCATGGTGCAGCCCTCTGGGTAACTAGCCCTAGTGTGTGTGAGAGAATGGAAGGAATGCGTGAGTGGAATGCCAAGAGAGGCAGGATGCCATTAAACGGGGTTTCCCACACATTAGTGATGAGAGTAACAAGTGATGATATTGTTATGTGTAGAGCGAGAGGTAGCGAGTGGGCAAGCTGTGAGCTCACCCTTGCTCACAATCCACACTCGGCTTACAACTGAAGGCAATCAGCCCTGGTCTATGAACTTGCGAGCAAGCTGCCGGAAAAACCAACGGCAACATGCAACAATTTGGGAGGAGCAATGGTTACAGCCCCTAACCAAGATCGTTGGGAAACCTAGTGTTCACAACACGTGAACAAAACTAGTGAAAGCATGTTGAAGTAAGACACGCATCAAATGCTGTTGGGTGGCTTTGGATCTCCTCCTCGTGGACACCCTCACATCGTCGTTCTGCAGACTTAGGAGACATCGGCAGTGTACCTCCAACGTCAATCACATTCATGAGTGTGGTGAGTGTGTGTGCAGCAAGACCAGAGGTGACGACGTGTCTGTGGTACATAAACCAACACTCCCCCATGACCCACAAGGAAGATGTAGTCTGTACTTTTGCAAGCATCAGTGTCATGGGCTTATGAGTCTGTGCTTGTGTGCGTGGACTGTACTGCGGCAAACAGTCGCCCTATGGCCAAGATCACGCGCTTAATCGCGAGCGGGACTCATTCTCTCACCATATCTCTGAAACCACTGGGGAATTGGCCCTAGTGTGTGTGAGAGAATGCAAGGGATGCGTGAGTGGAATGCCAAGAGAGGTAGGACGCCATAGAACAGGGTTTCCCGCACATGATTGACGAGAGTGATAAGTGGCAGTTAGGTGCAGAGCGGGAGGTAGCAAGCGGGCAAGCAGCGAGCTCACCCTTGCTTGCAATCCTCGCTAGGCGTGGAACCAAGATCAATTGGCCATGGTTGGTTTTTAGGAAGAACCTGCAAGCGTGCTGCCGAAAAGACCAACGCCAGCATGCAGTATGGGACAAGCAACCCGGTTACAACCCCCAACCAAGATCTTGAGGAAACATAGTGTTCACAACAGGTTAAAGAAACTACTGAAGGCCTGTTGAAGTAAGACGGGCATCAATTGATTCTGGGCGGCTTTGGATCTCCTCCTTGTGAACACCCACAAGCCGTTCTCCTATAGACTGTGGAGACAGTGGCAGTGTACCTCCAACATCAATCAAAAACATCACTGTGGTGAGTGTGTGCAGTGAGGCCAGAGGTCACATCTTGTCTGTGATACGTTAACTAACAAGACCAATGTGTGCTTTCAAGATTGCATACCGCACAACACGTAGTACAGCCTCAAGATGATGCTGCCGTGGACCCGATGACAACAACGCTAGGTAGTTAACAGCACATGCAACATCTACATACGTTGTAGCAGCAGGATACATCAAGGACCCAATGACGAAGACATAATCAGTGACATCGACTCCCCCTCCCCTAGCCGAGTCAGATCGGTTGTTTTGAGAAGTCTCTGACCAGTGGGGTCATCAGAGTGCTCGTCGGTGGGGTTGCTGCAAGCAAGGGATCAAAGCGCTCACCAAAACTGCGAATGTAAACAGCCTGGTGTTCATGGAATGTTCCATATGATCTGTCCCATTTGTTGGTGTGTGAGTAACGGTGACATCGGGACTTGTTGCTACCAGCATCAGCACCAGCCGGTGCATCCTTATATGCTCTCTAGAATCTTCTCGGTGACCCGCTACTGGGGTCCATTTTCTCAATCTCGTTCATGATCAAGTGGCATAGAGGCTATGTTTCTGCACCTTGTGCTTCTTTCGGTTTGTCATTCACACAAGCGAGGAGCCCACATGACAGTCAATTTCTTTTCTGCTGTTGTTTAGGAGCTTTCTGCTGGGTTAGTCCATTTTCCGGCCACTTGTGTGCCTAGTTGGGCGTGTCTGGGTGAGACTATACCTACACACTTGTCTTCTATTACTTCACTTCGACGTTTTTCACATGTATCTTCACCGTCTTTCAAATGATGGAGCTACATTTGTTCTTTTGTGTTCTATGCAATGTACACTCTCACATTGAATGTTGCTTGGTTTCTCCATTTCCTCATGATGTTAGAACCATAGAGAGACACGATGTTTTCCTCCCATCCCACGACAGGCAGAAGTCGAGCTGGAGGCATCTGGGCAGGGCTGGATTAGGCTGGGTGGGACGTATAGGTCATGGAAACGTGGAGGCCCTGAGGTGGGGGCTCACATCTTGTAGTTCTTCAGTAGAGCTGGAGGCGGAATGCTGCCAAAAATTTTCGGCAGTTTCCCTCGTCACGGCTGCCTTTTTGGCGGTGACTTGCAATATCTGCGGTGGTGGTTTAGGCCAACTCTGCAACATTAGCAGCAGCTCCTGCGCTAGCTTCTACACTCGGCTGCCTCCATCGCACCAGGTACAACTACACTCAACAACACCAATGGTAACAACAGCAGCAGCATTAGTTGTAGTAGCAGCTGTGGTGGAAATAGCAGCAACAGCAGCAGCAGCAGTAGTAGCAACAGTACTAGCAGCATCTGAACTCGCAGCAGTAGATCTAGCAGCAGCCGTAGCAGCAGCAGTTGCCGCAACACAGTAGCAGTTGCATTTTAAATAGCAGTTACAGTAGCAGCTATAACAGCAATCTTTGTAGCAGCAATTGCAGCAGCAGCAGCAGCAGTCGCATTCGCAACAGTAGCTCTAGTAGCAGCTGCAGTAGCGGCAGCAGTAGCAGCCGCATTTGCTCTTGGAGCTGCAGCATCAGCTACAGCAGCAGCTACATTTGTAATCACCGCAGCAGCAACCTCTGTAGTAGCAGTAGCAGTAGGCACATTTGCACCAGTAGCTCCAGTAGCAGTTGTAGGAGCAACAGTTGCAATAGCAAAACATCAGTAGTAGAGGGCACGGCAGCTGTGCTCGCTACCGCCGGCCGAACTCATCAGCAGGCAGGAAGCTGCTCTGTAGAATCTCAAGCCTTCCTGTTTGCGAGTTTGTTTGACTGACGAGCTTGTCAATTGATTAGCCCCTCAATTGACGAGCTTGTTGTTTGATGTGCCTTGTTTATTTTTCGCAAGCTAGGGTTGAGAACATCCTCTTCTAAGAAAAAAATCTGGGTGGAGGAGAGGAGGTGAGCCTTGTCAGCCCTCTCAAAACCCGGGTGAACCCGGGTCTGACCCACATTGCCGACTTCTTCTTGGTGGTTTAAGCTTTCCGTTGTTTTGTCTCTTTTCTTTTTCTTCAAATTTTCTTTTCCCTTTCTCTCATCATTTTATGCACATGGTTGAGACCCGGGCATTTGAGGATTTGTCCCATTGCCTCAGAAGACAGTGCGACCCCTTTTCACCCCCATCATCTTTGGTTGATACCCTCTCACGTGGGAGTCCAACCCCGCATGGTGGGAGACCACCATTGTCATATCCTTGATGGTTCCGACGCCCGCTTGGGTTCTGGTGCCAGCCTCTTTTGCAGAGGCTGTACCCCACCCGGGGTGATGTTGGTTTCCGCGGCCATACTACCCTACGGTGTATGGGCCACCTTCTTTATCCTACACCCCTCCATCATGGCTCCAGTCCGCTTCTCCATCTCTCTTCCCACTTCAGGTGGGTCCTTTCCTGAGCTCCCGCAAGGTCCGAACACATCTACACAGGCCTCCGAGTTCCCTTGCCATCCTTTGCCTCAAGATTTCAAGTCCAATGTGAGTTTGACTGTCGAGTCCAGGAATCACCGTTGTTCGTGGGGTGGAGCCCTCTGGGCCCGTTGGACATTGGGACGGCATTTTTTGTGGAGTGGATTGAGCATTAGTGGTTGTTCACCCTTCCCCATCTCCTTGTTGTGACTTCTAGTTGTGCTGCGTCCTCTCCTGCCCTTGCTTGCAGCGTTGCATGGTGTCGTGTGACCGCTCCGTCGTGGGTGTTGAGTGGCTTCCGGATCATCAATTTCGGAGCCACTCATCACATGATGTCGTCTCTTGTGGCGTTTGTCATCTTGGGACCTATCGTTGAGATACGCTTTTTCCGCACTGAATCTGGCCACATGTTTCCAGTTCACACTGATAATGTTGTGCGGTTTGTTGTTTCTTCACATGAAGTCTTCTTGCTTGGTGTCCACTTTATTCCTACACTTGATGTTAGCTTGTTGTGTGTCACTGCCTTGGATGATCAGGGCATGGAATTGGTCTCCTATCGAGGCATTCACACTGTGTCGCGATAGCCGTCTGGCTGTCCTGTTATTCGTGGTCTGTGTTACACCAAATTGTACTGTGTTCCCTTGTTTGCACCGTCACATGCTACCACTACAGCAGCACATGTGCATGTTGCTCCCTCGCTTTCCCGTGTACACACACGTCTGCTCCATCGCTGCTTGTGTCACGTGCACACAGCCTCCATCCATAGTCTCCTGCCTCATTAGCCTGCTGTAGGTCTTGAACCTGGCATATTCCATGCACCATGCACTACTAACTGTCTTTATTGCACACAAGACAAGCCGCATCACCCGTCTTTTCCCTTGTCTGACTCATGCATGTTGCATCCCCTTGGCCTTGTCCATGCGGATGTCATGGACCCTCTCCTTCATGAATTTCTGGGGGGTCTTTATCGGTAGGCCTTGTGTCTGACGGATGACTTCTCTTGTTTTCATTGGATGCTTTCACTTCACCAAAAAAACGATGTTCAGCCCACGATGGAGTCTTGGCTTGTCCAGGCTCAGCGTGCTTGCCAGTGTAAGCTGCTAGCATTCTGCTCTGATTGTGGTGGGGAGTTCATGGGTCCCTTGTCACGCTATCTCTAGTATGAAGGGATGGTTCTTGAGCTCTATGCACAATACACACAATAACAGAGTGTTGGAACGTTAGAATCGCACTCTTGCTGAAGGTGTTCGTACCCTTTTTGTAAATTCTGGCATCCCTCAGCTATTTGTCGTCAAGGTAATGTCCTACATGACATGGGTTTGGAACCATGTTCTCCACGGTCTGCTGCCTTGTCATGTCACGCCCTTTGAGTGATGGTATGGTCATCATACTGATGTTTGTCTTGCTTGTATCTAGGACAGCGTTGCCTATGTTAGGCTCTGTGAGGACCAACGCGATGACAAGCTGTCTCCTCAAGGTTGTCTCAGCCCTTTCTTTGGTGTCTCCTCTCAGTCCAAGGCCCGGCACTTTTGGGAACTTGAGCGTGGTCGGGTTGTGGAGATTCATGACGCTTTCTTCTTTGTGAGTACCTTTTCTCATGACATTGCTCATTCTTTCCCGTCGCTTGCATCCTTCCTCGTCCAGGGAGAGGTGATGCATGTGGAGTGACCTTCGGTAGTGGCTGTGCTACGTATACAACTGTGTTATCATAGATTTCATCTCTTGTAGCTTCTTCATCATCACCTATACTATCTCCTGTCGTGTTTGCATCGTCGCCAAGGTCATCTTCTGTCGCATCCATGTCGTTGTCAGCATCATGTCCTGTCGCATCTACGTCGTCGCCGGCGTCATCTCTTGTCCCATCTTCGTCATTGCCAGCATAGTCTTCTGTTGCATCTGTGGCTTCACCGGCATCATCTTCTATCGCACCTACATCGTTGCCATCGTCATCTTTTGTCGTGTCTATTTCATCGCCAGCGTCATCTCATGACGTGTTTGCGTCATCACCAATGTCATCTCCTGTTGTATATGCGTAATTGCCTGCTTCACCAGTTGTGGTCCCATTGGCAGCAGACCATGTCTCACCCTTGCAGTCCCTGATCTTGTTGTCGTTCATTCACAAGCCAGGCGGTCATCAAAGACCATTGTAGTTCACACCTCACTATGCCCCGTCTCCCAGTCCTACAACCTCTATTGGTCCCTTTGGGTCCTCGCGGTCAATCTTTCCAATTCACGATGGTGCCATTGACCTCACTCAGCCTACTCATGTCTCTGGTCTTGACACTATTGGCATGGCGAAGGCTATGTTGCAGCATAATAATGCACTTGGATATTCTCTCATTGTTGATGAGTTCCACCGAGCCCTTGCGCCACCTGGGTTTACTCTGTCTCAGCCATGTTCCTTAGTCGCCACCACACTCATTGCAAGTGGCACCACGGCACATGTTCCTGAACTGAACACAGTGCAAAAAGCATGATCCATTGCAGATCCATCACTCTGGGAGCAGGCCATGCATGAGGAACTCACTACAATCAAGGCGCATGGGGTTTATCAGAAGGTGAAGCTCTCGCCCGGTCGTAAGGTCATATCAGCTCGTTGGGTGTTTCAAAGGAATGAGAGGCCCCATGGCTCATTAGAACGGCACAAGGCCCGTATCATAGCCAAGGGATTCTCTGAAGTGCCTGGTGTGGACTTTGATGCCACCTTTTTCCCTGTTGGCAAGTACACCACTACAAAGGCATTGTTGAGTCACGTGGTCCAGCATGATTGAGAGCTCTACCAGATGGACTTCAGCAATGCCTTTTTGCTTGGCAATCTCAAGGAAGAGATCCATCTCGTCCAACCTCCAGGGTTGGAGGGAATCATAGACAAAGTCTGGCACCTCTGAAAGGTCTTGTTTGGTCTGTATCACTCTCGGCGTTGTTGGGATCTTGAGATATCCGCTACCTTGGAGCGGGGAAGGTATCAATGCATCACAATGGACCCGGCTCTGTTCGTAAGTGTCTCCTCTGTATCCTTCGTCGCTATTTCGGTCAATGTGGATGACCTCTTGATTGCGTCCCCCACCTTGAAGGCTGTCCTGGCTGTGAAGGATCTCCTCTAGTCTGTGTACAGAATGGAGGATCTTGGACCAACTTATGCCTTCTTTGGAATGGAATGTGAGTGTGATCGCCAGCATTGGATAGTACACGTGCATAAGGTTGGTTACGTCACAACTCTGGGGGAGCATTTTGTCGACAAATTGGCCACAGTCCCCTCTGCATCCATGCCTATGATGCTCGCTGGAGAGAGGCTTCTTATGTCAGTAGACCCAGATCGTTTGGGAGAGCCTGTCGATGTCACCTATTGGGGGCTCCAATGTTGTCCTTCGTGTGGGTCATGGTCGTGGGGGCAGAGGTCGTGGTGGTGGCGCTGGCAATGGTGGGGGACATGGGGGGAATGTTCATGGACAATCCTCATCTGCTTCCACCTCTCATATCACATCTGTTGCATTTTTGGTAAGTCCAGCAACTCAATGCCAAAATGCCCTTGTCCCTCACCTGTCCCTGTTTTTGGCAAAGCCGCTATCTCTCATGTCTTGCCATCATCGCATTCCTCCTCTAGGTTTTGGCTCATTGCCTATGGCGCCACACATCACATCACCCTTTTTTTGCTCAGCGTTTATCTCCCTGGACCTCTTGGGTTATCTATATTCCATTCACACAGGATATGGTCAGTTGTTTCCCATTCAGGGTGTCGTTGTTTTTCGTTTTGTTGGACGGGAGGAGGGGGGACTTGTTCCTCCCACATGTCATGGATTTCCCTCATCTCAAGGCCAACCTGCTGTCTGTGGCCACTCTTGATGAATTTGTCTCTAAACCTGTTGTATTCACTGTCCCCCTACAGTTCTCACATCATGTTGTGCTGCGTGGCCTCCATTGCGATCATCTATTTGTGTATCGTTGTCCCTCCTCTCGTCTTTCACTGATTGTGCTCTTGTTCAAATTCCAACGCCATTGTCTCCATAGCATAACCTTCTCTTGCATCATCGTCTCTATCACATTGACACTACTGCCATTGTCAGTTTCCTATGCTTGCATCCTGCTCATGGCCTTGATCCTGCATCCTTTGCCCAGCCATGCTCCTCCGGTTGCCTTGACTGTGCTCAAGACACGATGAACCGCTCTCCCTTCTCCACCTCTGATCACATCACCTTGCATCCTCTCAAGCTTGTGCATGCTGACATCATGGGTCCCCCTCCTCATGGGTTTTTAAGTAGTCTTGGTTGCTATGTTCTCTGCCTCACTAATGGTTTCTCCCATTTGTGCTGGTTTTATGCTCTTCTTCAGAAAATTCATGTGACCGGTGTCTTTGAGGAATGGCTTTCTTAGACCGAGTATGCCTATCAGCATCAATTTCACGTGCTTTTCTCTCATCGTGGTGGTGTTTTTCTTGGTACCACCTTGTGTTTTCTTACCTCTCATGGGGTGCATACGGAGTCCTCCACTCCATATACACCCCACCAGAATGGTGTGTCTGAACGGTGGAACTGCTAACTCAGTGATGGTGTCTGGTCTGCCTTTGCTGTTTTGGGCCTTCCTCCTCTGAGACTAAGTCCTTTGAGACTATGTCTCACATGACCTGGGTGTGGAATTGGGTCCCTCACTTTCCTCTCCCTGGTGAATTCACTCCTTACAAGCGTTGGACTGGTTCTTGTGCCGATATTCATCTTACTCCTGTCTGGGGCTGTGTTGCTGTCATCTTGCTTCCTGTTGACTTGTGTGATGACAAACTGGCCAGTCGGGGTTGTCTGTGCGTCGTTCTCAGCTTCTCCTTCCAATCTAACTTGTGGCGGTTTTGGGTTCCCTCTCTTTGTTGTCTTATTGAGTCTCGTGATGCACTGTTCTTTGATTCATTGTTTGAATGCTATCTACATCGCCTTGCCTTCGTTGATTTCCTTGTCCCGCTCTCTCATACAGGGAGGGGTGGATATCATACCTTTCACGCCTGTTGCCTGCTTGGATTGGGACAATAGGGATGGTACTGCACATGCTCACGGTGCAGATGCTGCACCTAGCGCCTCATCCTTACCTCCCTCCACCAAGGATCCTAATTGTGCCTCCGTCTCCTCTGTCCCGTCCTCACCACCTGTCGCTTCTTCTTCATCCCCACCTATCCAACCTCTCTTCCCGCTCCCTCTCTTGCTCGGTCCTCTTCCTCGCCACTGCTCAGTCTCCTGTGGTCTCACCTGTGACTGATCCTTTCAGCCCTGTTCTTCTCTCCCCCGAGCCTTACATTCATGGCATTCGACTTTGTGCTCTCCCTTCCCACAGTGGTGTTGTATCTGGTGATCCTAGCCTGCATGCCTTGGGCCTCACCACCACTGCCTTGTACGGCCTGGTGTTAGACTAACACGATGTTGACGGCTGCAAATCAACATCGGGCTATGTTTTTGTGCTTGGTGGTATAGCAGTGTCTTGGGCAAGCTGGAAGCAGGATTATGTGGAGCATTCCACCACTGAGGTGAAGTATATTGTGCTTGCTGAAGCCACAAAGGAGGCGCTATGATTGCGGTGATTCCTCAAAGAGATTGGGGTACCGCAAAAGAATCCAACAGTGCTACACGTTGATAACATGAGCGCAATCAGCCTGAAAAGTAACCATATGCTACACCGGAGGACCAAGCACATACAGATCAGGCATCACTTTGCACTTGACCTTGCTGCAAAGGGTAATGTGGTGCTTGTGCACTGTGGCACAAAGCACATGCTTGCTGATGCCATGACAAAGGTGCAACCTAAGGACAGCATGATGCTACCTGCATGGAATTTTGTATTATCCAAGCCTCTTGATCTGAAGGTCAAGCATGTGCAGCCGCCATGGATGATGTGCAAGGGGGGGATTGATGGAGTGATGCTCCCCACCATGGCAGGAGTGACTCCAAAACGGTGTCAATCAACCTAAAGTCCTATTTACCGCGTCCTTAGACCGCCAAGTGTCATCCTCAAGCCAGGCTCTAGTAAGCTTCCTAGAAGCTTCCTGTCCCAGTTTGGGCCACAAAGAAAATTGTGGCCTTCGCGGGGTTTGAACCCGCGACCTCTTGATTGAGACTCCGGTGCCTATTCAACCATGCCAAAAAGATATGGTTCCCATGATGAGCCACAGGAGACATACCCATTATGGGCAGTGCATTCCTGGCCCATCTCAGAACAGACCAAGGGGACGTACTCCATAGAGCAGTGCATGCCTTGTCTGTATGTGCAGCTAGCCAGCTAGGCAGTGAACAAGGTGCATACTATTTCAACAAATGGAACACCAAAGCGACAAGCCCAAGTTTCTTCGTAGTTCATGGTGTCTACCTCTAGAGGCAGGGGCCTGGGTTCAAGTCCCACAAGATGAATTTCTGCCCTGCCTCAAGGGAAGTGGAAAATAGGTGCCAAGAAGCTAGCTCAACTTCTAGAGTTTCTAGAAGGCTAGGTGAGGGTCCAGGAAGGTGGTACACCTTCTAGAAGATGTATCTTCGTCTACAAGGAATCTAGGGGTGTCCTGGTCTCCTACATGCCTTCCTACCTACTAGAATCAAACTAAAGGATCTGGGATGGGATAAAATCTTCTAGAGGAGGGAAGGGATGCCTTCCAAAGTGGGAAAAAGGACAGCCTACCAAGGGACCCTGTAGAAGTCATAGAATCTGTTAGGAAGCTTAAAACCTGGCATGCTTTGGTGTTATAGAAATCTTAGGTCAGTGGCTATAAAATTCCACTACTTGTGAGCCTTGGAAAAGAGTTAATTCCCATTGATTTGAGGCCAGATCTATTCCCACACCCTCTGACCAGTTCTCTGCCATCCTTGGAACCAATTTCCTCCACAGTTTCAGTCTCTCCACAAAACAGTTGGTGGTGTGAACCAGCCATTGTTAGGGACCCTCCAGGATGCACACGCGCCCTCAGGCCAACAGTTTTTACTACATTTTGCTCCTCTACTGCTCCTCTCTCCACTTATTCCTCTTCCCTTTCCACCACTCTCACGCACGCACTAGATGTTGCCTTTGCTATGAACATCTTGTTGCAGTTCTCACTACATCCCCGTCAGCTTCATCTGGAGGCTGCTCTGCATGTTGTGTGGTGTATTGTGTCTGGCCCATGCCTGGGCCTGTGTTTTTGCTCGTAGCCACTGGTTGTCATTGGATACACTGACAGAAATTGGGTCCATGATGACAATGCCGGCAACCGGTCCGACTACATCTTTCTCATTAGAGGTAAATTTGTCTCCCAGAAGAGTGGCAAGCAGGAATGCGCAGTGCAGAGCTTGATTGAGGCTGAGTGTATCACATTGGGGGCTGGGGTCTGTGAGAGCAGCAGGTCATGCCGTCTCATGCAGGAGATGTGCGAGCCCATCCGCTGCATCATCATCTGTTGCGACAATGAGAGCACACGTCACATAGGAGAGCATGATGGCATGTGTCACATGCGCACAAAGTATATCAAGTTGAACATCACGTTGTTTGTGAGCATATTTCACGTGGCAATGTCTCTGTTGTGGGTATCGACACGCGACAACAGCATTGCGGACTTCCTCACCAAAGTGCTGTGCAGGGACAAGTTCAAGTTTGAGGTATGCAACTTGGTCTTCTTGCGTACGCTCCTGCTCCTACCTGATTTGTACCCTGCTCTTGTTGCTTCCTATCTTTGTCATTACTCCTTGAGTGGCCTTTTCTTGTGCCCCTTGCCGTGCACGGATGTTGCCATGGTTTTGTGAACCTTGCTTGCTTGTGGTGACTCGCATCTGTGGGTCATGGGGGAGTGGTGGTGTGTGAATCACGGTGACCTCTGGACATGTCACCACCAGCGTCAGCACCAGCTGGCATGCCCTCACGTGCTCTCCAGAGGTTTCTCAGTGACCACCTCTTGAGGTCGATTTTCTCAGCAGTGCTATCCTTGCTTTTTTATGATCCAGTTGCATAGAAGTTTTGTTTCTGCACCTAGCGCTTCTTTTGGTTTGTCACTCTGACAACCAAGGAGCCTGCACGACTGTTGGGTTCTCTTCTGTTGTTGTTTAGGAGCTTGCTGCCATGTTAGTCCATTTTCTGGCTGGTTGGTTGGACTTGTGTGCCTAGTTGCACGCGTGTGGGTGAGAACATACCTACACACTTGTCTCTTGTTACTTCACTTCTATTTTTTTCAAGTGTATCTCCACCGTCTCTCCACCTTTTGAGGCACCATTTGTTCTATTGTGTTCTGTGCAACATACACTCTCACATTGAACGTTACTTTGCAGGTTTCTCCATTCCTTCACTGTTTGGATTGGTACTATGAGAGGCTCAAGGAAGGCCGAGCTCCTTCATCTTGTAGTCAGAATGCAAAAGGGATTTCAAGGGCTGCACAACACAGGGAATTGGGGAGAAAATGAACAGGTCATCTATATAGGCAAGGACAGAAACAAATGGAGAGAATGGAGGACAGAGAAACAATGCAGGGGAATAACCCTGCTCCATTGATAACCACCACTCTAAATTGTGGCAATGATCTCGATGTTCCAATAGCAAGGAGACTGCTTCAGCCTGTACAAGGATTTGCGTAGCCGCCAAAACTTGTTGGTGGCATCGGTAAACCTTGATAGTTGTAGTATGTAGATCTCCTCATTTAAGGTTCAATGCAAGAAGGTGTTTTTCACAACGATCTGCTCAAGCTCCCAGTCATGTTGTGCCATCAGAATGAGAAGAGCATAAGTAGTGGTATAGCGTCTGACATGTGAATGTCTCATCAAAGTCTGCAGTGGGGACTCCTGAGAAGCCCTTGGTAGTAAGCTGGGCCTTGTGAACGATGAACAGCATCATCAGGCTTTAGCTTAATTCAAAAGACACACCTGGCTGACACAGCCTTGCGTCCAGGCAACAAGTCAAGCAACTCCAACACTCCAAGCTCGTGCAAGATGCTCAGCTCCTCTTTCACGGACATCTTCCAGAGGGATATGCCTCCTTGGAGGTAGTGAGCTCATGACCCAAAGAAGAGAGACCACTGGCGTCAAAGCAGGTAGCAACATAGCCTGCCATAGAGATATCAACGGCACTGTTAAAATCCTTGGAGAAGAGTGAGTATCCGAGAGCAGTACCAGGATGCATGACACCAACACTTTGTGTTGGTGTCACTTGGGAGCCAGATTTGCAAACCGAGTTCCGGGCTCGGAACGGCAAGTCCAGATCTGGGTTGTGGAACCATCTTGGAACCGCAAAACGTGAAATCTCCTATTGCCAGATGGAAGGGCATGAACATGTGGATTTGTAAAGCATAACAAGTGTGAAACATGGCATGAATGGAATAATTCTTTTGTACCAGAATTATGATTGAATGTACAAATACTTCTTTTGTGTAATGTTTGACAGTCACTATGCGCTCTTTGTGTTGGACGTCATGCCTATGGAGCTGGATTCGCGCGTCTTTGTTTCAAGATTTGTAAATCTGGGAGCTTGGATTTGCTGTTACTGGGAACCGCGGTGCTCAAAATGGATTCTCGGTTCCAGTTTCGGCTTGCAAAACCGACTGGAAAATCCGGTTTCAAGACAAGATTTGCAAATCTGGCTTGGTGTGCACCCTTACTGCCCAGTCCGCGTTGGAGCAGCCAACTGACTCAAGGGAGTCAGTCTGGGACCCCCCTCCAAACACAAGATGCAACTGTTTTTTTGCCTTCAATAAGCACAGGAATCTCTTGACCACTTGCCAATGTAGCGGCTCCAGATCAGCAACAAAGCGGCTCACTTGTCATTCTGCAAAGGCAAGATCAGGCCGCGTCGCCACCATGGTGTGCATTATGTTGTCAACTGCAGACTGGAATGGTATTCCAGCCATCTCTTCTCGTTCTTGTCCTCCGTGTTCGGGCCCATGCTCGAGCTTAGCTCACATGTCCTTGTCAGAGCCGTGTCAATGGGGTTGCACTCCTCCATGTTGTAGCGGCAGAGCACCTCCTGCACATATTTTTCTTGCCCCATCTCCAGCATGCGTGCTTTGCGGTCCTTCTCGATGGCGATGCCTAGATAGTATTCAAGCTCTTCGATGTCTGTCATCTTGAACCAGCCGCCAAGCTGTTTATTCAGGCTCTTGAGCTCCCCCTCATCTGAAGACACAAGGATGAGGTCATCCACATAGAGGACGACAATTTGGTGGAGCCCCGGCTGCTTACACACATACACCCTGTAATCCTCCTCCCATCACTTGAAGCCAAGCTCACCCATGAGAGTTTCCATCTTGAGCTACTACACGAGCAGAGCTTGCTTCAGTCCACAGGGCACCTTACAAAACCGGCACACCTTCCTTTGTGGCGCATCCACCCCCTCCGGCACCTCCATGTAGACTTCCTTTTCTAGGTTGCCATTGAGGAACGCAGTTTTGACATCCATTTGGTTGATTTTGTAGTCGCGCGCCACTGCCACTAAGAGCATAGTGCGGATGGAGGCAATCTTGGCCACTGGTGGGAAGGTCTCATCGTATTGCTCCCTTTTTCTCTGAGCATACCCTTTTGCCACCACATGCGCCTTGTACCGCTCCACCTCCCTCTTCTTTGTGAGCTTCTTTCAGAAGACCCACTTGGAGCCGATAATTTTCTCGCCCTTCGGCCAGTCAACCAGCTCCCAAGTGCCGTTCTCTTTGTAGGAGGCGGGCTCAGATTTTTATGGTCCCTCCCACTCAGCCCCATCCTTTTGCTACAGTGCCTCCTTCACAGATTGAGGCTCCTCTTGCGTGAAGAAGGCGTGTGCAAACCCAGTCCAAATGCCCTTGTTGGTATTGTACCTCTTTGTCCTTATTCACACACGGCTGCTCGCTTGGGACTATTGAGGCAGTTGTAGTTGTTGTTGTTCCCTTCCGCTGTCATCCTCTCCAAGTGCCTGCTCCCCCTCTCTTGGAGACCTCGGAGACACAGGTCGACTCCCCGCCTCCATGTCCAGCTCTGGTGCTTTGGACTGCTCATCCGAACTGCCAGGAACAAAGTCTGCCGCTCGTCCAACCCTTGGGCGATCCTCTCTGGTTGGTGTGGCTGCGAGGACGTCACCCTCATTCACGTTCTCCGGTATCTCCTCTTCAAGGAGTGGTATCCACTCCCCCTTCTTGGAGAGAGCTGCCGCCTTGTCCATCCAACAACTTCTCTTGTCAAATTGCACATTATGAATCTACACAATTTGTTGTCTCCTTGGGTAAAAGAGCCGGTACGCCTTGCTTATGCTCTCATATCCAAGGAAAACATACTGGCGGGTACGCGGATCTAGCTTGCTCCACCCCTCATGTGCCTGTACCACTGCATGTGCAACGCAACCAAACATGCGGACATGACCCACCGTCGGCTTCCTCCCGCTCCACACCTCTTATGGCGTCTTCCACATTTTTCTCTCCTTGTCCTTCGGGGGCTTGGTCGGCATGAGATTCATTATGTATGCTGCTATCCTTGTCGCTTTGGCCCAGTAACATTGTGCAAGGCGGACGTTACTCAACACCGACCGTACCATGTTGGGTATTATGCGGTTTGCTCTCTCCGCAATGCCAATCTGCTGCAGGGAGTGTGGAGTTGTTTTCTGCCATTCAATCCCCTTGCCTTTCATCCATCCAAGGCAGCCCAAAATTCACCACAGTTGTCACTCCGGAACACCTTCACTTTCAACTCTGTCTACCACATGTGCCACAAAATCCTGCATACACGCAAGGACCTCGCTTTTTCGATTCATGGGATAGAGGTAGAGTTTGCGGCCGTGGTCGTCGAGTTTGCGGCCGTGGTCGTTGAGTTTGCGGCCATGGTCATCGAGTTTGCGGCTGTGGTCGTCGAGTTTACAGCCGTGGTTGTCGAGTTTGCGGCCGTGGTCGTCGATTTTGCGGCCGTGGTCGTCGTGAGGAAGTAGCGAGCTCCACCGATGGAGCTCTCAAGTGATCTACACACATTTGTATGTACCATTGCCCACTTTGCCGATGCACTCGTCCCCTTGGCCACAAACGACTGCTGTGCTGATTTGCCAACGATGCATGGCTTACAGACGGTCTCCTTGGTTCCATCAAGGCCGCTAATTTGGAGACATTGCACCATCTCCCTCTTTTCCATCTCCCTCTTTGCCATCTCCTTCACCATTGATGGACAAATGTGGGAAAGTCGACGGTGCTATGTGTCCAGGTCTTCTTCATCCTTCATTGCAAGATTGGCGGTATTGGACACCCCCCCCCCCCCCCCC
>SZWC01001544.1:10787-20984 GCA_023375785.1 Penium margaritaceum
GTCTACAAGCAGACAGTGGAGCTCGAGTATGTCGGCACCAAGCTGAACCGGGCTGACATGCTTACAAAGCCACTAGACAAGGATCTCCACCAGGCGGGCAGGCAAGGTGTCGGCATGGTCAACGCAAGTGATAACGAATGATGATGGTCACTGACGCAAGGTGCAAGGGAGAGATTTGTTGAATGTTTTTGCCCCTTGTTCAGTGCTATAGGACGGATCAGGAATACTCTGCCCCTTGTGGAGGTATGACCCCTAGATCCGTTGTAGTGTGACTCAACTATGCTCTGTCTCTTGTGAGATATGACCTGTGAGTACACCATGTGGGTGAGTGGTTACCTTGGCCATTTTGTTGATTTGGCCAAGTGAGAGGTCATGAGGTCGATCCTGGCCCCATGCATATCTTGTTTGCTTTGGAAGCTTCCAAGAAAGAAAGTCCGTAGCTTCTTGGACGCTACATGGTTGGTCTGTCACCTTGACACTAGGATGCTTATGTGTCAAGCCNTTTTGTTGATTTGGCCAAGTGAGAGGTCATGAGGTCGATCCTGGCCCCATGCATATCTTGTTTGCTGTGGAAGCTTCCAAGAAAGAAAGTCCGTAGCTTCTTGGACGCTACATGGTTGGTCTGTCACCTTGACACTAGGATGCTTATGTGTCAAGCCCACAGTGCAAGTCTATTGGTGATGTGGCTGGTTCAGGCCACTTCCCAGGAATGTGCTTTTGAGTTCTAGGACTGGACAGACAGCTATGAAAGGATTTGTCTTGCATGCTGATCAATCAACCCTTGCTTGATGCTCTCTTGCGTATTGACGACTTGAGCTCTTCTTGAGATGTAATGCTAAGCCGTTAGTACTCTTGAAGGTGAAGTGTATGCCTGATTAAGTTTGGGGTGCATGACACATGTCAACAAAGGAAGAAGGCCTAAAAACCTTTGTGAGATTTTCGGTTTTGCGGCTTCTCTGCCAGAGGTGGTTAGCTCAGTAGCTAACACTTGGCAGTCACGCGAGGACTGGTATACCCTAGGTGATGCAGATTCACGTGAGGAGTCGTAGCCGGAGACAAGACTTCGTCTTTGAGGGAGGGAGTCGGCTCGTAGGTGAGAGGGGGAGCTATCTCTGCATGATGGATACACCACATGACTCATCCCCCAGGATCTGTTCAGCTACGATATCAGCATCTCCATCGAGGACATCGCTGTCAGGTTCATCTGCCCAGTGGGAGTGTTGTGTGGACCTCGATCTGACGCGACGCCATGGGAGATGCATGGCGAGGTCCATGCTCTGTTGTGAGCATCTACAGCATCCCGCATGTGGCTCATGCTATGTTCCTACACAGCTGCATACAGATGGTAGCACACAGTTGGTCGAGACGCGGACACTTGGTGCATTGTACCAGTGTCACGAGGAGACCATGTGATTGTGTGTCTTAGTGAGTGGCTATATTGTGTGTGGCATGTGCATACGAGCTATTGGTCGAGACCCGGACACGTGGTGCGTTGCACCCGTGTTACGAGGAGATCCTCCCTTGATCCTGTGTTTGGATGATGATACTGTTGTGTTGGATTGCTCGTAGTGGTCAAGACCCGAGCCCTGGTGCCTCCAGTGTCACGAGGAGACCATCTTGTCCTCTGACATGTGCATGACATGTGTATGTGCATTACACTTGTTTGTGTGCGTGTGCATCACTCCTCTCATGGTCGAGACCCAGGCACTTGGTGGACTGTGCGAGTGTCAAGAGGAAGTGCGTAGAAGCTTCCTACTAACATAGCCGCTGACCGGGCGTCAGTGCCTGATCACACGGTGACGACAGTCACAAGTCGTACACACAACGGCAAGGGTTTGGCTAGGAGACACAAGGCACAGTGTCAGAATGCTTCAATAGAGCATATGCAGAGAGAGTTAACAAATGACAGGTCCATGGCATAAACACCTGCCGTGGCGCACAGCGGGTGTCGCACGCGGCGGTCCAAGACCTGTCCTAAAACCGGCACAAAACCATTGTTTTGGCCATAACTCTGCGCACACATGTCAGAATGCTACACCGTCTGAACCTAGACGTGCAAAATCACAAGACGGACGCTACGACTGGTCACATGCATGCATCCATCATCAGACGGTGGACACGCAATGTAAAAACGTGCAAATCGGGCTCATGACCAGTCCGCCAAAATACTCCTGCAAGCTGTAGAAAACACAGCAGGAAGTCCTAGCAGTGTCCGGGGCTCTGGAATGGTAGTCGGCCAGCTCCAAGCTGGTAGTCAGCCGCCAGTCGTCGCACCGGTGTCACCAGGGCCCGCCTCAGGGATAATGTAAAAACATGCAAATAGGCCTCATGGCCAGTCCGCCGAAAGACGCCTGCAAGGCGTAGAAAACACAACAAAGAGTCCCGGTGGCATCTGGGGCTCTAGAACAGTGGTCGGTCAGCTCCAAGCTGGTAGTCCACCGCCTGTTGTCGTGCCGGTGTCACCAGGGCCGCCTGCCTCAGGGATGTGCACGAGTATGGACACGGCCGAGTGGTCACAGTAAACTGTACAAGAACGACACAAAGCACAACACTCCCGCATGAACCTATGGTACGCATGTCCATATGCGTGCAACACTGGTACAACCACATAGTGGGTGACACAGACAGATGAGACGCAGACGCACATCCCACACTCAACCACTCTCACGCACGGGGCGAAGCCCGACAAAACGAATGGCCACCAGGAACTTTCCGCGGGCAAGTGCCTTCGTCAAGAAATCAGCACGCTGCAAGTCAGTGCCAACCCACATGATGGAGATCATGTGTCGCTCCACCAGATCACGAACGAAGTGATGCTCAACCGCAATGTGCTTTATGCGAGCATGAAAAATACCAGAGTTCTCTGCAATGGCGAGAGCACTTTGGTTGTCGCAACGCAGCACAATGGCGGGTACTGACTGCCCAAGCTCAAGCAACAAGCGCTGTAGCCATACCGCCTCAGCAGCCCCTACCCCCAAAGCCACATACTCTGCCTCCAACGAGCTACGTGCGATGCAGCCCTGCTTCCCGCTTCGCCAAGACAAAGCGGTACCACCGAGAAAAAACACGTAGCCAGTACGGCTGCGCCCATCAGGGCTCCAAGCCCAGTCATTGTCAGTGTAGCCGCCAAGGACCACCGAACACTGCCGACGAAAGCAGAGTCCAAGATACGGCGTGGAGACCACGTATAGTACCACTCGCACAGCCGCATGAAGAGATCTCGCACGTGGAGCCTGCAAGAACTGAGCGAGGAGGTTGACAGCGAACGCGGTGTCAGGACGCGTGGTAGTGGCCAGGTACATCAGAGATCCGATGAGACGTAGGTACAAGGTCACGTCCACTGTCTCCCCCAACTGTGTAGGGTCATCCACCTTCAGGGCATCCTGCCCATCAGGTGTGAGGGGTGTGGAAACGGTAGACACTGCACCAAGGAGATCGCTGAAAAGCTCCCCCACGACTCGTGCATATCGGGCATGATGCAGCAACAGTGTCCGATGTCTGCGATCTCGCACGATCTCCATACCAAGAAACACCGATGCAGGACCGAGGTCCTTCATCCTGTAGGCAGTCTGCAGGACGGCCTTGGCCTCCTTCACGGCCTCCAGGGACAGAGACGCGATCAGAAGGTCATCAACATAGACGAGGATGGCAGTGAACCGCTCGGGTGTCGGTAGGATGAAGAGCGAGGGGTCTGCCTCGCTCTGTACGTATCCTACGCGAGTCAAGGTGCCAGTGATCTCCCGGTTCCAACACCGTGGAGACTGCTTGAGGCCGTACAAGGACTTGCGCAAGTGCCAGACCTTGTCACCGTCCTCAAAGCCTGGTGGCTGAGCCACCTAGATCTCCTCATCCAGAGAGCCATGGAGGAACGCGTTGTTCACATCCATCTGGTGTAGTTCCCAGTCATGTTGAGCCACTATACCAAACATAGCTCGAGCTGAGGTCATGCGGCCGACAGGGGCAAAGGTGTCATTGTAATCAACTCCCTCAATCTGAGAGTACCCCTTGACGACCAAGCGGACCTTGTAGCGTTCCAGTGAGCCATCCGGCTTCACCTTCTTGTGAATGACCCTCTTGACCTGAATCGCCTTCCTCCCAGGGGTAAGGTTGACCAGCTTGTAGACTATGTGCTCTCGGATAGCGCCAAGTTCATCCTCGCAAGTTGCTCGCCAGGCATCAGCATCCTGCGATGAGAAAGCCTCCCTCAATGTGCCCGGGTCAGGCGCCATAGAGGGGGAACTCTGCGTGGCAAGTGCACACGCCTCAGTGTCGGGCCTGACGGCCACGAGATCAGCTGCTGCGTCACAAGCGATATGGAACTCGCGAGTGACCAGGTCGTGCCCTATGGGGCACGCTGGGTGTACCTCTGAATGCTCAGTGCGGACACTTAGGCCTAAGGCCTTTGTGCCTGGATCACCGCTCGCGATGCTGCGAGAGGA
Source organism: Penium margaritaceum (assembly GCA_023375785.1). Classification (NCBI taxonomy): domain Eukaryota; kingdom Viridiplantae; phylum Streptophyta; class Zygnematophyceae; order Desmidiales; family Peniaceae; genus Penium; species Penium margaritaceum. The sequence continues at coordinate 15,227 of SZWC01001544.1, forward strand.
ACGCATGGGTCCGGGACCCGACGCTCGTTGAGCTCTGGAATCCAGTGGTCAAAGGCGGCCACCGGGCTCACGGGAGTAACCGGAGGACGAGGGACACACCTCAGGCTCAGGAACATGTATGACCACAGGGGCAGGTACTACCACAGCTGGTGAGGGCTGAGACAAGGCAGTCGGAGATACCGTGCGAGGGGATGCGTGTGTGGGGGACCCAAAGCTGGGTGTGACAGCAGGCAAGGCTGGCCCGGATACTGAGACATGAGTGTCAGCCGATGTAGGGACAGGAGTGGGCTGGACTGAGTCACACGAAGGAGCAGGGGTGCCAGTGGACACAGGTGATGGTACAGGAGGAGGCATGAGAGCAGCGGTACCTGTGGGGTGTGAAACAGGCTGAACAGGCGGGATCTCTGGACCAACGGCAATGAGAGCCGGATCATGAAGTGCAGGAGACTGAGAGGGGACTCGAGCGGACACATCAGCCTGATGAGGAATGGTCGCTGGCGGAGAAGTCTCCCCCATCCGCCGAGAACCCTCACAAGAAGGGACATGAGCTGCAGAGAGGGCTGAGATCGAGGTCAGATCACGGTATGTGAGTGACTAAAAAAACAGCGCATCATGGGACTCAATGACACGACGGCGAGTGGTGTCCCAAAGGCGCCAGGCCATCGACCGCGGGGAGATGCCGATGAAGGCACACAAACGACCCCGAGGGGAGACCTTGGACCCCTACTGGTCCTTGGTGTACCACACGGAGGCCAGGGAACCCCAGACATGAGCGAGACGAAGATTAGCACGGTGGCCAAACCAGAGCTCTTACGGTGTAACATGATCCGGAAGCGGACCATGCGGGAGGCGGTTCCAGACCCAAGTCATATAGGCGAAGCCCTCGAAGGCGAAGGACTCCGAGAGACCGCACTCAGACCGCATGGCGCGAACCGCATCCTCCATGGTGCGGTTCTAGCGCTCAGATACACCATTCTGCTGTGGGGTAGCAGGAGCGGAGACCTGGTGAAAAATGCCGTGCTCAGCAAAGAAGGAGTCCATCTCACCGAGGAACTCGCCACCGCGATCTGAGCGAAAAGTATGTAGCGTGTGGCAAGACTGACGCTCAGTCATCACGAGCCAGAGCCAAACCGCAAGGGCGGCGTCGCTCTTCTGACGCAGACTGTAGACCCACCACATCCGGGTGAAGGCATCAGTCAGCGTCAGAACATGTCGGCCCCTCTTGGACAGGGACTCGACCGGGAGAGGACCGAGCAGCTCCGAGTGGACCAACTCGAGAGGCCTCAGTGCTCGGGAACGCAAATCAGGGTAAGGACACCGGTGCATCTTCCCCTCAGCACAAAAAAGACCGTCGGTCTTGGGTGGCTTCTCGAAAGAAGCCACGTCAAGACCGAGAGCAGGCTGTGTCCCAATGAGTTTCGACGCAGTGTCGGAGCCCACCTGACACAGACAACGGTGAAGCAACTGCTGGTGTTCCAGGGATAGAACACCAGTGACAAAAACGCAACCAGAGGAGGAGGGAAAGCAAGGGGAGGAGGGCCGAGCAATGCGATACAAATCATCTATAACTGAAGCACGCAGGACAATGCTACGGGTGTCAAGAGCAGTCAAAGTCGCTGAATCAGTGGTATGCTCAACGGAGAGACCCATCAGTGTGCAGGCACGCACAGACAGCAGACTGAGCTCAAGATCAGGCACAAACAGCACGTCAGAGAGATACAGGGGGCCAGATGGACCATCAAAGCATACAACCCCAACACCGTGGACCGGCAAGGACTGACCAGAGCCTGTACAAACAGAACGGAGAGTCGTGACAGGACCAACTACCACAAAGTCACTACGACGACACGTCATGTGATGGGTGGCACCGGAATCGATGAACCAAGTGCCACCGGAGTCACGACTGGTGGATATCATTGTACAACGAGCAGTGGAACACTCGGCACCAGAGGGACGCTGAGCCGTCAGTGGGAACGAATGAAGAACATCACGAAGGTGAGACTCATGAATCCAGTCAGTGCAGTCAGGCCCATCATCATCACATGCAGACTGTGCTCCCCCACACGTGTCATCACGAGTCAGGAGGATGGACGAACAAGCAGTCTGTGACCCACTCAACGATGACAACACACTCGCACCTCGCTGAAAGCGAAGCGCCAGAAGATGACGAAGCTCGGCGATGGTGCGGTAACGTGGGTCTGGATCACTGTTGCTCGCTAGTGAGGACGCGGGAATAGCTGCAGTCCTGGTCGCTGCGCGTCCAGAGGAGTGTGCGGGCGACGTGCCGGACACGGTGCGAGAAGCATTGGCAGCCTGAAGCCCATGAGTGATGCGCGCCCAGTCAAGCGGCTGCTGGCACTCGGTGTAGCGATGAGCGCCTCCACAGTTATAGCAGTGCACGGAACGGCCACTGCTACCACTGGATGACGGCTGCTGCTGACCCGTTCCGTGCTTCCTATTCTTCTTCTTCCCCTGGGAAGCTACTGCAATGCCCTGTGTCTGCGTGGGTGTAGACAGGATCGAAGAGGAGGAGGAAGATGAGGTAGTGATGGAGGTGGATGAGGGTGACTGCAGGAGGGAAGATGGTGGTGATGCGAGGACTGCTACAGCGAGGGAAGTCTCCTGATGCGCTACTGTTGCCTCGCGGGCCGATGTCACCTGGAGGAAAAGCTGATGCGTCCAAGGGAGCAGCTACAGAGTGGCTGAGAAAGGCTCGAGGGCAGCGTCGCTGTACCGTGTGAAGATGTTAGTGTACTCCAGGCGAACTCCGAGCATGATCGTCCGAAGCGCCCACAGCTGTGTGCCTCTTGAGGTCCCCAGACGCATGTAGATATGCATGGCGCGTCGCCAGTAATCCACCGCAGGCTCCGCTGGTCCCTGACGAAGCGAGTGGAAAGCATGAATGTGTGACGCACGCGTGGCGTGCGTCTCTGCGGCCAGTAGGGACAACGCCAGATCCCAGCCTCCACGAGGATCGGCTCTGGTGCCTGTGCCAGCCTCGCCAAGGAAGGGGCGGAAGTCGACGATAGTCTTGCGTGGCATGGCATAGAGAAGTCCGCGCATGGCCCGGGCTGCTGTCAGCGCCTGTGCTGGATCGGTAGACAGGTATGGGTTGGGGTAGCAAGGCCACACTCCCTCGGAAGTGGCCCACAACTGAAACAGGATCTTCCAGCAGTCGAATCCATCCTCGCTGATGTACCGTGGAGGTGGTGCCTCAAAGTCCTTTGGCTGCCCGTCTGCAGCTGACGGAGGCGCTCCTGTAAAAGACGAATGTCCTGCTCCTGTGAGTCATCCTCGAAGCCTGGCATGAATGGCTCGTCATCAAGGAGGTCAGCAGGTGGTGGAGAAACCACAACAGGAGGTGAAGCAGGCGGAGCACCTGTCACGGGCACCTGGGCCGAGTGCTAGGTAGAGGCCGCAACGCCAGCAGCTCCCTCAAAAATCCGCGAAGGAGCCATGGACTGAGCACAAAGAAGCTTAGTCAGCGTGCGGATCGCGTCAGTCTGCTCTCGCTGCAGACGACGCAGCTCATCCTGCTGGCTGCGCAGGTCCGCAATGGACTGCGAGCAAGGGCTCAATACCCCTGAAGAAGAGGAGGAGGGATCACCTGGCCCCTTGTCCTTGTCGCCGGGCGAACTCATGTCGCCGCTCACTATGGGATGACAGGTCAAGTTTGTCGGATTTCAAAACCGTCTGCGTTTCTTGAAGAGTTGAAACGCTGGCAACTTTTGACTTTTCGGGTGAAAACTTGGCTGTGTAATGCTGACGTCAGCAAGTGGTTGCTGACGTCAGCACGACCTGATGACGTCAGCAATCAACAATGCCGACGTCAACTCGTCCCCTCCTTCCTTTTTTTTTGTTTGTTGTCAGGGTTCTGCGCGTATGTGGAGCCGCTTTGCGGTGGCACGCGGCAGCTCTGCGGAAGCTGCGCAGCAGCTTCTGCCCAGCTGCTGCTGCAGCTGTGCTGTCCGGTGCAGCAGCAACTGCGTAGCTGCATGTGCAGCAGTGGCAGCAGCGGCTGCGCTGCTGCTGCTGCACACTGCAGCTGCTGCTGTGCGCTGCAGCTGCTGCTGCACGCTGCAACTGCTGCTGGCGGCCGCCGCCGCGCGCTGCTGCTGCTGCCACTGTTGCGTTACTGCTGCTGCTACTGCCGCTGCTGCTCTGCTGTGGCCGCCGCGACTGCCGCTGCTGCTGCTGTGCTGCTGCCGCCACTGCCGCTGCTACGCTGGTGCTGCCGACGCTACTGCTGCGCTGCTGCTGCCGCCGCTGCTGCCACGCTGCTGCTGTGGCCGCTGCTGCTGCGCTGCTGCTGCCGCCGCCTCTGCTGCTGCTACTCTGCTGCTGCGAATTCACGTGGTGGGTGGAGTGCGTTGACGGCGACCAGCCGTCCCCAACAGACTCCAGGAACTCTGCTGCAGCAGTGACTCTCACTGTTGCTGCACTGCAAGACGTAGAAAACACAACAAAGAGTCCGGACAGGCGGTGGCATCTGGGGCTCTAGAACAGTGGTCGGTCAGCTCCAAGCTGGTAGTCCGCCGCTTGTCATTGCGCCGGTGTCACCAGGGCCGCCTGCCTCAGGGATCTGCACGAGTATGGACACGGCCGAGTGGTCACAGTAAACTGTACAGGAACGACACAAAGCACAACACCGGACACGTGGTGCATTGCACCCATGTTATGAGGAGATCCTCCCTTGATCCTGTGTTTGGATGATGATACTATTGTGTTGGATTGCTCGTAGCGGTCGAGACCCGGGCCCTGGTACCTCCAGTGTCACGAGGAGACCATCTTGTCCTCTGACATGTGCATGACATGTGTATGTGCATTACACTTATTTGTGTGTGTGTGCATCACTCCTCTCATGGTCGAGACCCACGCACTTGGTGGACTGTGTCAGTGTCCATGGAGACCCTAGATGGATAGCAGATGAGTGTGTGTGCGTGTGTCTGTGTGAGTTGACTCATGCATGTTATGGCTTGCCATACATTGTTGTTCCATGCCTCGTTCATTCGTTCTGGCGTGGACGGCTATGTCAGCCAGGGGGAGTGTTGGTTTGTGTGGCTTCCACCCGTCACGACCGACACTGCTAGTTTACCGATATACCTGTAGGCAGCGGCAAGAGTCCGCCTTAAGCTCTCACACATGCTAGTCTAGGAGGAGAAGCATCCATGGACCGGGTGGTGTAAGAGAGCCAGTTGGAAAACCAACGAGAGGAAACAAAAAATGTGTGAGTAACGAGCAAGCGAGGTCTTAGCCGCGGTTGGCCGGGCCACCCACTCGAGTGACTCAAAGTGGGGCCCAGTCGCCATCCCGGGTCGAACCTGACCGGTCGGCAAAATGCCGCCGCGATTTCTCACACCTCAGAGCGACTGAGTGTGTGGCCCCGTAGGGTCAGCAACTCGGGCAAGAACCAAACAACCTGCACAGCATGCAAGAACATAGTTCCAGAAAACCACATCGACCACGAGCGTATGTGGTGCATGCATCAACTCAGGTAATCCCTCAGATTTCAACCATTAAGTGGCTCAAACTTAACCACGGAGAATTGCATGGTCCCACCACTGAATGAGGGTGAGCATGGCTGTGACCACTCTCGCTTTGTACTCGCACAGCCTTGCTTGGACCATGGCTTCAATGGCGTTCAATCTCCTGCAGTGAGTGAGTGAGTGAGTGGGCAGAGACAAGAGGTCACTTGCGTGTGTGTCAAACACTAACACTCCCCCATGACCCACAGACGAACGGCCCACACAACGTACGA